>JAAAKL020003663.1:0-22560 GCA_010016065.2 Carybdea cf. marsupialis auct. non (Linnaeus, 1758)
TGTCAAACCTTGTATACCCGTGTATACCCTAAAGGTTTAGAAGTTCTTGCCTCTAGCAGCTTTGCAATTTGAGAAAATATCAGAAACGAAGGACTATCGATTTTTGAATACAAATTTTACTTCCTGCAACTCGCCTCCAATACAACCAACTCCGAAACTAAAAAACTAATCAATTCTCTTCCAGTTTTACAAGTCAATATCAAGTAAACAAAGCAGTATTGTCTGCTCAACTATAACCTCGATACCGTCCTTTGACTTTACCGAGTCAGCTCAATGGATGAAATTAACATTCTAAAGAGTCTCGAAGTTCAGTGAGGTAAACACTATTAGAGTCATTACAAATAGTCTTCAAAAATCACATGCAATAGAATATTTTCATAGATCTATTGTTTTATCAGTAATATAAAGACATGAAAAGATAAACGAAATGTTGCCTCGTCTCTGATAAGCATCCTTGCTATATAATCTGTGCCTGATATTATGATGCTGTTTAGATACCAAAGGGAGAATAGCTGTCACCCAAAAGGCTACGTTTTAAAGTTTTATTCCTCTTACAGGAATTTTATCGAAAAAACCTTTAACATGTTATCAAATAACGTAGACGTTTATACAATCCTTTGCTTACAGTGTTTCTTTCATTTACTTTACTTCCTTGCAGTCTTTTACAAACGACAACGAAATATGATCAGCTTTCCCCAAGCAAGTAAAAGACCTCATAAAGATTTATATGTGTCTGACCTGTGTCATGTATTTATTCAGCAGTGTCGTTCCATGTTTTGTTAAGGGACACTACCTGACTATAACGTCAGCACTTGTAACGGCCTTTCAGTTTTTAGTATTATCAAGATGTCGTTCAACACGTAAATCTAGTCTCTCAGTTATTGATATCCAGTACGGTACCAAAAAGTCGCTAGTGAACATTAACTTTCAAACTGTTGCAAAGATTCGATACGTATGGTTGTCTCTAACGGATTTCAGGGAATATCACGATGATTTCCGTACCAAATCTTCCAGAGAAATGTTCACTTTACATGACAGTAACCAATGTGAGATTACCTCGCACTTAGGGTAGAAAACCTCCTTTCAGTGCGTGGGTATTTTTATGAAAAGATCGCAGATGAATCTTTCCATCGATGCTATTGACCTAAGCAAATATGGTGTTATGAGAGAAGACAGGCAGGCATTGCAGGCATCAAGGATTATCATGAAAGTCAAGAGAGTTAAAGATATGATTTGTTCCATGGGCAACTCCCAGAACTTCAAGTTATTGTATAGGAGGTGCATTATCGTCTTTGGAAAGTACATTGTTGTGTTTAGAAAATTATTTATTCTAAATGTATAATTGTCAGTAAACTTATGTGTTGTTGTCATGCTTTGTATACAGCAATTTTTTTCTTATAACACCCATTCATTTATTTTAAAATGCTTCTCAATCTACTTAAAAATGTAAGAAGTGCTGAAATATAAACAATGAATTTCAAACTAAAACTGTTCCAAATAGATTTTTTTACGTAGTTGTCATACGTTGCTTTGTTGACTTGTAATCATTAAGTACAAACATTCCTTCAATAGAAAGGCAAGAGTACATAATATTTGGGTCGCAAACCCTATCATGCGACCGGTGGAAACTTGAATAAACATTTTCTTTGAGGAATCTATGAATAAACTCTATGTATAAGGAAAGCAAGAAAAGAACAATAAAAGAGAAAAAAAGCTAATGTCAATCTGAGAACACATATTGCCACAACATTGAAATACTTGTACATTGCAATACTGCGCAGTTTCCCATATTTCCGTGGGGTGACAATCTGACTACCTACCAACAATGTTACTAGCGACTACGTAACTAAGCAAGTAGGGGGACAAAGGAAGAATGACACACAACGCTAAGTGTCTGAAACCCTGTAGTATGAAGCAGAAACATGAACTTAATGTGGAACATTTAAACTGTTGACGCAGAGTTATACTTGAGACACCTTGAGATATACTAAAGACCATAAGAGCCGTCATTAGTACAAAAAAATATTATAAATTTCCCTTATAATTCTTGATGATTGTTTCTTAAGAACTTATCTAGACATTTTGTGAGACCCTGCTTGACTCTTGTCTATTTAGAAACACTATGCGCTTCTATGAACATATTGTTTGCTATCTGTCTGCCTTGTTATTGCTCGTTTCGATACATTAAGATATTGGAAGGTCATATAACTTCGCACTCTTAATAGCAATACATTCACATAAGTACATCTTTATATCTTAATGGCCTCTTTTCAAATTTTTAACGTGTTTTGAATATTTGCATCTGCCAACGGTACAATGCTGTTATCACAGGTAAACAAGTAAATAATGTCTAGCAAGTTTCTAGGAAATTTGCAAAGATGAAATAAGAGAACAATGAAATGGAAGGCGAGATAGTAGCAGTCCTGTTAAAAAAGTTACTACAATTTTGAGGACAACTTTGGATCGATTCGGTAACTTTGAGGTGGTCTTGCACAAGCAGCTTCGATGTTAAGAAAGTTAGGCCACCAAATTGTCGTCTAAGTTGTCCTGAAAGCTGGTAGTGTCTTTCAAGCTTACTTGTAAGCTGGGCTATGCATTGATCTGCCTCACGGCTGATTAGCTATACCAATCCCAAGGTGGCCACTACAGGAGTCGTGACTTGTTCGTATCGGTGTAGATTTTCTGAAATTTAAGATTACGGCGGAAAAGTATGATGCATCTAAAAATATATTATACATTGACATCATCAAGATAGTTATGTTTGTTCCTGGCCATCTAAAATTATCGCTTGCAAAATACATGTATTCCAGGTTTATTCTCACACAAAATGCAGACTTGTTCATATTGCTTAAGATCAGCTCAGCATTACAAAAACTAGAGAAGAATACTATATGAAATAAAAGGGTTGACCTTTTTTTTTAACTTGTCATCGCTCTCTCCTTGAGGGATTTCCCGTCACTATTGCCTCCTCCATTTGTTCGGGAATGGAATAATAGTAGCAAAACCAGTCTTTGATAACGTACAAATACTTCTTACAATGGGTGGTATGCAAGAAAAAAAGAATCTACCCTTGAGCCCAATTAGTTTCCCGAGCATTTCCTAGCAAGCAAGCTTTGGCACCAGGAATTCGTATGCAAGGAAATTTTCCTGGTCTATAATGCATTTTGACGCGCTAGCATTTGCTGAGATTTTCTCTAGACAGCAAGGAAGCTATCTTAGCTGTCAAAAGAGTTATCATATCGATCATTCCTTGTCGACAATCAGTCAGTACAACTTAAATGTGACAAAAGGTACAAAACATATGAATAGAGCTATGAAGAGGGTAAAGAAACAGATCGGTTTTCGACATCGTTTTCTATAGGTTTAACACTGTACTAAAATTACGCAGTTGTTGGTGGTTTTAGCAGGGCCTTGCATGCAGAGGACTATAGGACGATGCGTTCTAAGAAAAAGTTCACCGCATAGCATTTTCTTGAATAAGCAAAGTATTCAAACAAGACGATATGAGGGTACACACTGAGGAAACAGGATACTGTCTGAGTAATAGGTGTTTACATTTCCTAAGTTAATGCATCAGCACGCTAAATGAATTACTCTCCTACAGTGAACAAAGCAAGTCTGATTTCTGAAGTTTACAATTTGCAACTGATTTCATGGACTTTCTCTGTCTACTGTCTTTGATAACACAGCAATTTCAGTTGATGATGAAAGATTTCAGAAGATGGCTTTACTCAAAGTCAAGTACTTGATGTTGGTCTCTGATTCGTTCATTTTCGCGCTTAGTACAATTACCGTGGTTGTTCTCTCAAACTCCGCGCCCTTGCCCTAGTGGAAGGAAGGATCTGCAATTTTGACACTGACAGAATTTCTCCGACAATTGTTTGCAGATGATTCATGTATCTAAACTGACAAAGATGACTAATTTAAAAGGGAAACTTCATGGTATTGGATCGAGGTGGTGTCTGAACAGCTAAAAAGTAAACAAGCAAATGTTAAGCAATGACTTGAGTCATCTAGGGATCTTTCATTCATAGCACACCAAGTGTTAAATGAGCAAAGCAATCTCCAGCTGGCGGTGACTGCAAGAGTGGTTACGAGATCGCACTTGCCTCCTAGGATACCAGGTGCTCAGAATATGATGCAAGAGAGAGTTGCCAAGGAGGTGGGCATGCCATTTTCTAAACAAACAGAATTATTATAGGGTGGATTCGTACGAGGCAAACCTTTGGCAAAAAGTGACGGTTATGTGCCCGTAGCCCCCACGATTTCTACCACCTCATGATAAGAAAGAGATAGCCTCATTTTTGCAAGCAAAACGACTGCAGAAGAAACAAATGTGAAGGAATAGAACATGACTCACACCAACGCTTTATCAGTTGCTGAACAGAACTTGGCTATTGCGCATCGATATGACGTAATGCGACGATTGACCTCTTCTTGGACCAGCGGCTGCTGCAATACATGAATTTTACATGGCTGATTTCTACTAAGCCGAAAATAGATCTTGAACTCATGATGAGCTTTACTGGATCTGTTATGTTGTATGTCTAAGGCCTCCGCCTAGTGTAGTAAATTTTGCTTCATTGACAAATACTGTTTAAGATAATAGGTGAACTATACCCTGTGATTTGAAAGCTTGTTAAAAAGATTCTCTTGGCGGAGTTTATTTCTTTTAAAGGGACTCAAGAAGATTCCCGTAATTGAACTACCAGTATTGGAGCGGCAGATCAGGTGAGGCGATGTTGTTGTGCAAACTGATTAGACCTTTCGTGTGATCATTACATTCACGTATAGTAGGATTTCTTGAACTATAGGCCTACTCATCACACTGCTATTGCCGTCATTCCTGGGTCCAAATTTAATGTTATGGACAAGTGAAGGGCAAACTTACGAACTTGGCTTATCAAACGATACTTGTTTAACTTTGCCCCGGACCGGCCGTTTATTGGTAAATAGCTTCACCCCGTTAGCCTATTGCATGGCCAAGGGCCAATTCATTTATTATCAGTGGCGGAATGTGCTGATGAGGACATGCCGAGGTTGAATTGTAGGATATTTGTATGATATTTGTAAACCTTGACAAAGGGACTTACATTCACTTCACTTTTTAATGGAAAGGCTAGTGTTTTATATCGTACATATTTTGCAGAGCAGGGCCCTAGGCCAAAATCAGTTACAAATATCTGATATTTGTAACTCTACGTATCTGATAGGAGATATCAACCACTAAGTAAAGTGTCTTGGTCTGGTGTCAGGTTGGTTGTTTTTTAATGGCATAACTCATAAGCTGTAATAGGATCTACAGTCAGATTTATTTACAGTGTTAACCAAAGCTTCGTTACAGAAAACCCCAGCATTTATCATTCTCAGCTCAGAACGCGATGTTAAATCGGGAAAATATGTATATAGATTTCTATAATTCTCCATGTATCAAATTAATCAATGAATATATTTAGTGGTTTCAGATAGCCTGGAAATTTCAGATACTTTCTTTCCCTGGGTCTGGTTACCACAAGCTTTCAGGTTGTGCTAGTACTACTAAGGAAGCAATACATCAAATATTTCAAGGATATTACATGCGTGCATAAATCTATCTTAAGGTTATTGCCCATAGCCCACGTATTAGGTACAACTGACATATGTTTCAATTAGATCAAAATCAACTTGGCATCCACCTTACTGGCAAAATGTTTTTCTTAAACTCTTATGAAGTAAACTGGGTTTTATGTCACGAAATTGAATATTATTTAAAGTATGCTGTTTAAATAATTTGCCTATATAGTAAGATAGACAAATGTGTATATCTTATTACATATCTACAATAGCACACTTGAAATCAGATAAAACTCACAACATAGCCAGATATTTGTATTTTTACTGCATTTCTCTCTTCATATTGATGTCATTTTGTCAAATAAATGTGTATTTCCTTTCATGAGACGTTGAAGACTTAATGTTTGAAACCCCTTGCTTGTGTTACAATTTATAAGCAAAGAGTACATTCATACAGTGAGGTTTACAGGAAAGATTCAAATTGAAATAGAATGTTGTAAGTGTTAAGGCTGCCCAGAGAGACCATTAAAGGTAACCTGAAGCAATGTATCTGCTCTAAATCAGGAAGATAAATACCATGGAAAAGGGAAGTAAAGTATGAGGCATGTTATGAAATTGACATCTGAAACAATACATGTTAGGTTTATGACAGGACTATGGCATCTAAGCATCAAGAACAAGACTCTTAAATGTTTTTACCAAATGCAAGAGCCACTAGCTTGCAAGAGAGAAACATTGAAATTGAATTATTTTATGTGTTAAGTGTGAAGGCTGTCAAGCAGACCTCAAAAGGCTATTTGGAACAATATATTTACTTTGTACATAGAAAGTGAATCACATGGCAGTAAAAATTGAAACATTATATAATGTATGGATCAATGGAACCACAGAGCATTTGCAAGATGTCTTGTTTTACACACATCATCAAGCAGTTGCATGCAAATAAGTAAGCAACTATTTTTAGTTTTACTAGCACCATAATCAGTTCATGTATTTAGGTGAATGAAATGAGGATAAGCCAGAATTTTTGTTGAGATATAATTAAGAGACCAGGCATCAAACTGACTACAACTTCAGTACTAGTTCACTACTCCATTATTCATCCTTGGTGTTAATGAGTGGCTTATGCTGGTGAATTTGCACCACTGTAAGGGTTTTGCAGGAAGCCTTATCTGTGAGATGATAATTGGAGAATTTCTGGTTGTTCTTTAGTGAGGGTTGTGTTACACAGGGTAAGGATTTCATGTAAGTTTTCTGTAGAGTTGCTCCTTGAAGCAAGCTAGCATATGCAAATCGGTTTGCCCAACATAGCACACTGGACAAGGTGGGCACAAGAGTTAACAGACAGTTCCACTTCTCATTATCCTCTCAGCAGAGTGCTTCAGTGAAGGAAGTACTGTTTTCAACTGTTTAGAGTTTGATATGACACATTCATTGTCCTCTGTACTTGCTGCAGTAGTGATTGATAAATGCTTTCTTTGGTGGTCTTCTTCTTTCCTCTTTCTCGGTTTAATGTATGTTTTTCATGCTAACATGGTTTGGATGGGGTATATTAATGGCTGTCTTCCAATATGTTCTAAATAATGCCAGATCTAAACTCAGGTTCATCTGCACTAAACCTGTCCTTATTACCCATTGCCATGTCTTTCTTGGTCTACCTCTGGGCTTATCCAGCTCCATTCTCTCCAGATGACCAAACAAATTTAAACTCCTAATTTGAATAGCATCTTTACCTAGCCTGCTTCTTAATTCATCTGAAGTTTTTCTGTCTCTTAGGCTGGTGCTACACATCCACCTAACCATTCCCATATCATTTCTTTCCAAATGATCAAAATCATCCCGCTTCACTGCTCATGTCTCACTTCCATACAGCACAGCACTACGTACACAGGCTTCATACAATCTACCTCTTACCTGAATTGGCAAAACTCTGCTAGCAAACAGAGGAAGTAGCTCTCTGATATTCTCCATACAGAGACTACCCTGCAAATAGCACTCCATTCAAGTCCCCCTTCACTGCCCAACATACAGCCCAGCTTCCCACAATACCACTGCATTTCCTATGTGCCCAATGCTTGTAATAAGTCTGGTAAAGAAGTGAATTACTACCAACTCCTTTCTTGCAAACTCCACAGGGCCACTTTCCTACTTCAAGGTCACTCTTGGCATCAATGCTGCTAATCATCAGTCAAAAGGTGTGGCCGTGTGGTATAAAAAGCTTGCTTTGAAAACCACTGACCTGCGTTTGATTCCAGGGCTGGGAAGCTTTGGCAACTTCTCTTTACCATAGTCACAGGGCCTACCTAGTCCATGTGGGGGAAATTGGGGAGACAGAAACTGAAGAAGCCCGTCGGATGGATTGTACTTTCACACACGTGTTTTAACAAGCAAATTTGCTCCTTAATGTAGCGTGATGAAATAGAATAATAATGATTATTATTATAAAAAAATCACTTTCATTTTAGCTGCTTTAACTCTCAACCCTTGCATCTCCTTGTCCTTTCTTCCACTTCTCAAACTTTTGAACTAAATCATCCATAGACTCTGCTATGAGAACCAAGTCATCGTCATACAATAACTCCCATGGACACCCTGTTCTGAACTCCATTGACAATGCTTCTAAAACCAAAATAAACAATAAAGGACTAAGTACTGAACCTGGATGTACACCAACATTGACATTAGATTCCACACTGAGTGAATCATTACCCATGACATGACTTGTAAACCACTTTACATAGAGTGCACCATCTTAAGTATCCACTCATTTGCATCTAATGTCATTATAGCCCACCAAATCACCCTGCGTGGCATTCTATCAAAAGCTTTCTCCAAATCTACGAAGGTAAAAAAAATTCTTTTTCTTTCCTATTTACTTTTCCTGAAGTTATCTTAGGTAAACTATCACATCTGTAGTGCCACTTTCTGGAACAAAACCAAACTGCATCTTATTAATATCAGTTCTTTCTCTAATTAACTTATCAATCACTCTTTCATTTCATGATTAACTAACTTTGGTCCTCTGTAGCTGCTTCTTCACAGAGCGTCACCCTAGCCCTTAAAACAATTGACTGTCACACTTGACTGCCATTCTCTCGGGGTAACACCATCATTTATAATCTGATTAGCTAGACTTGTAATAAGATCAACTCTAGTATCACCTGATGCTCTTACCATTTCTGCAACAATACCTGATAATCCTGCAGCCTTACCAATCTTCATCTTTCTAATAGCCTCTTTTACCCTTTCTGTCTTTACTTGCACAGCAGGCCTGTCTATTGTGTACCTCTATCCAACTATCCTCAACCCAGTCAAACATCCCAGTGTTAAGAATCTTGTTGTAGTAATTCTTCCAAGCTGACTTCTTTTCTTTCTGTGTGCTAGCCAAGACACCCTCATAACTATGTGTACACTTCTAACCCTTAACATCTTGATTTGTCTTTTCATTTGCTTCTCTTTCAAAATCTTAAACACTTCATTTTGCTGATCTTCCCTCCTCAACACATCTGCAAATCTGCTTCTTTCTGCTTCTGATTTTGCTACATATACTGCTCTATGAGCATGCTGCTTAGCTCCAAGGTAACCACCTGACTTCTATTCTTTCCAAAGTCTTCTTTTTTCTTTTAAACACTGGCCAACTTCATCATTCCACCACCAGGTCTGCCTATGTCTAGCTGGCCCTTTTGTCCAGTCACAACTATCATCAGTGGCTTCTAGAAGACTATTCTTTAAGATCATCTATGTACTTTTAACATTTCCACTATCACATAGGCTGTCAAGGGCCAACTGCTGACATCTTGCAATGAATTGTTTCATTACATGTCCTTAAATACATCAGTTCAAATAGTCACTTTCAAGGCAGCATTTATCATACTGAAACATGAATTTCCATCTCAAATTGAGCATACATGTGTCATGAATTTGCAATGTTGTTATCTAAACAAGCAGGATTTGCTCACTCTGCAGCAGTTATTCAGATGACCCTCCACCTTCCCTCCCCACCCTCACCTTCCAACAAGGCATCATACTGTTGCCACTGGCCATATAAGCTATTCCTGTCAAACTATCACAAATCAGGAGTAAAAGTCACAAGACATCAAAAGTACATGAGAGGCTTTAGTCATTACTGCATACTGTAGGTGGTCAACAGATAAGAGTTGAAATGAACTTGTTCACTATGAATCAAATTGACTTATCAATGGTATTTGAACTGAAAGTAACTATTTTTTATGAAGCATTCTTCCTTTTTAACACAGCTTTCAAAATGGGCTATCAGAAAACAGGAGTAGAAAATCTCTTTTAAAAATCCTTTAATGATTCCATTTGTTATACCACATCAAAGAATATCTGATATTCTTTTTTGACCACGTCCATCTTATGCAAAACACTATCAATGCCTAAGGACCCAGTTCCAAAAGAAGAAACCAAGAATATTGTATACAAATTGAGTTGGAAAGACTGTCCAACAACATATATTGGTGTATCTAAACATTCTATAGGTCAGAGGCAACACAAGAAAGCAGTCGAAAAGGGAGAAATAAAGAGCCATGAGATGGCATAACATTGTTGGTTAAAAGGATCACACCTGTGAGTGGGAATACAGTGATATACTGAACAGAGGGATAAACATAACAACAAGAAACATCAAAGAAACCAATCCTGCCATCCACCACAGCAATCACACCAACAGCATGTCTTAAAATCTACTACACATATGGTTCACAGCAATATTGAAGAAAACAAAAGAGACACCACCTCTGCAACAGGTTTGATCCTTGCTTGGTCAGAGGTCAGCATTCTTATGACATAAACTCAGCAAAAAGTTGCAGAGTCCATTAGCCTGAAGATGGGAGAAGTACCTCTCAAAATGTAGATCAGAAAAGACTATGTCTCATGACATGATAAGAATCTACCATCTATGCCATCAACTGAGTCAAAAAGTGTCAGTATATAACTACAAGACTTGTCTTTTGCTGACTTAAAACTACATGCAAGTGATAATGTAAGGAGTCATTGAAGTCATTGCATCAGGGTGAAACAGTCCATACCATATCCAATGAGATAATGCAATTTGATTTTGATTTATTCTGAAAAACAGGCAACAGGATACATGTAAAGATTTGTGCAAACATTTACAAGTTTGTCTGAACATTGCAGTTTACCATAGCAGAGCACACACTATGGATGCTTTGGGCATGAGTTTAGATATGGTTACTGGTGGAGCTAAAGAGTTTCATCTTTGTGTTTTTAGAACTGCTGATGTTTATATCAATACTAGAGCCCTAGCTCCCACCAGCCACTCCTGTTCTACCAGCATTAACACCAGCCCATTGCAAATCAAGAAACTGGGTACAATGCCTTTCAAAATCTGAACAAGTAATCAAAACCTTGTTGTTGTTTGGAGACATTAGGCCTGGGGCTGGTGAACAGTTTTTAGTTGTGAAGTGTATTGAGTTGGGTTTTTTGTAAATCATATTTAATACTTTTTGTTTTTAAAATGAAATTATTTTTTGTTTCTTTTACAGTTTAGTAATCAGTTATTCAGGACAAAATGTCACGTGGAGACTTTGGCAGCAGTGCATACCGTGTCTCAGGTAGGTCCTTAATGGTGCCATTTTCAGTGGATTCCTTTTCCAGGTTCAGTCAAGTTATTAATGCCAGAGAACATAAAGTAAAACAGGTTTGTTTCAGCACTTGATGTTTTAATGCCATAATTTGAAGTGTAACAGGTAACAAAATACTAAGGAAACAAGGCAGTGTTTGTAAAAAGAAGTATGGATGTAATGAGCTGTTAACTGTCAGAAGAATGTAATTTTTGTTCTCCGTGTATAGTCTTTTTGAAGGGGTTCCACTGATGCCCATATACATTGGAACGTATTAACTAATTACTGGAGCATAGAGCATGATGCCCTTCCTGATATCACCATTATTGTCCAGGAGTTGAACTCTGATCCTCTCAAACAATTTTTAATCCCCCAAAAGGGTCCTAAGCAAATTGCTAATGTGCATTTTACATGATTACAGACAGTATTGTGCTTTTCTCTTCCTTTAGGTGCTAGAGATGGAGACAGTGAGTATCTCAGACTCTCAAATTGTGTCAGCAATAACATTCAGAGAATGACACAAAACAGTAAGTGTTGAAGCATTCAACTTTCTTTAACTGTTACATGTAGATAAATAGAAGAACTTTGTTTAGGTGTACCAGAAGCATAAAGGTAGGGGTTGCTGCCCTTCCTTCTATCTTTGGGGGCAGTTTTATGCCTATTGGGGGAAAAATTTGTGTACTTACTTTGAAAATATTTCTTTCCCACCCACATTTTATATAAGTCATTTGCTTTTTACACTGGCCCTTCCCAAAACTTTTCAATGAAAATTGATTTCAGATGTTACATATAGCTGAATAAAGACACACAGCAAGCCCTCTTTTAAACAACACATTTGAAATATAAACTCCTGTGATAAGTGCCTTTGATAGTATTGGTAAACGTATTGATGCAGCTCCTTACTCTCAAAAATAGAACAAACCAATTGTATTGCAAAATTTTTATTGTTTTTAACTTATCAGTATGTTATGATTGAACGAGGAATGCATGCTGCATGTTTAGTTAGCTGTTTAAGATGGATTTGCATTTCATCTTTTAGAGATATTTACTTTGATATTTTTCAGCATTTCTAAGGTAAGGTAAGGTAGTTGCTGTAAAGAAAGTGTTAAAAAGTGGAAGGAGTCTTTGGTTCACGTGCTAGATGTTAAATTTTTAACCTTTTCCTATAGTTGCTGACATACAGAGGCTCGTTAACAGAATTGGAACCTCTCAAGATGTCCCAGAAGTATTTTCTGAGTTGTGAGTTAAAGAAAATATTGTTTTACGTTTCTGTTTATTTAAGTATATGTATCACACTAAAGCATAAAATGAATATACTGCAAAGACTAGTTAATTATCTTGTATATGAAGTGATGTATCTTACTTACTAACAGACATACTGTAGGTATCTATAGTGTGTAATTTTGTACCAGAAGTGAGGCTATGTTATTTCTGTAGTAGTGTGGAAAGGTGCCAAGTTTAAATACATTTTTATCAGAAACTTTGTCCTTTGGCAATGCACAACATAAGAACTATAAAATAAAAGCCTTGAAAGGTTTTGATGATATTATAAGTCTTTTTAAGTATACATGCATTGTATCCACATTATTATCAACATCAACTTGCCAATATAATTGCTTTAACTGGTTCGTATTAATATTCCAGAGTATGATTGTATGAACTAAGGAGCTCAACAATACTCGGTAAGATATATATTCAATTATTTAGTAAACTAAGTGCATTTATATAAAAAGATAATCATATATTGCAGTCCCTATTATTAATTTTTGTAGAATGCACTTTTGCATATTATTGCTATTATAAGAACTTTTAAAAAATTAAGTCAATAATTTATCCATGCATCAACTCATCTGTAAATAGTGGTAAAGTAGTAAATATACTATATGCTCAATCAATGAGTCTTGGAATGTTTGAGACAAACAAAATAGCAGGTAATCAAATGTATGGCCTATATGTTGGTGTGAGAAAAGAATAAAATGATTTAAATTGGTGGGATGATGAGATGGTACCAATGTGCACAATTGATGCATAGTTTTCAGTCAAACATTCGGCCATCAAAATATGACAACTTATTTGGGGCTTAATAAATATGTGATTTTTGTATACTATTATCGATCATAGGCAAAATAAGCAAAAGACCACTGGCATGCTTGCTAAGGAGACAAGTAATTACTTGAAAGAATTGTCAAACCTGGATGGAGGTACACCACAGGAACAGGTATATCATGCCGACCAATTTATTCATATTTAATTGCATATAGCTGTAGATATGAAATATGTTGGGCTTCTTCGATGTGGATTGTTCCATTATTCAGAGAGATTCAGAAGCATAATATTTTTTATGATTCCAGCAGGCTGACAGATGCTATGTACAATTATTAAATGAATACCCAAACAAATTGGAGCTTTATTATTGATAGTTACATGAGATTTCTATGCTAAAATGGCAAAAACATGTTTGAGATGTTTGAAGAGAAATAGAAAATGATCTTACCAATGTGATTCCAACCTGTGACCTACATATTTGTGGTTTGTGATCAGACTAATGAGCCAGATGACTTTGCTGATAAATTACTCTACATTTCCAGTTGTCACATCAGCTCCCAATACTCCATCGGTGAACGTTGTCATTCAGCTTTACACAGTTTTGGGGACCATCTTCTCTGTTCCATGTGATGTGACTATGTTAGGGCTGCCATTTGGCCCATTGTTCTGTCTAAAGCCTATTGAAAGAGGTGACTAGAGAAATAGAGTATGTTATCAGAGGAGTTGGCTCCTAGCTTAGTCGGTAGTGTGCAGGCCACAGATTCATAGGGCACAGCTTTTACTTCCAACACAATTTTCTATTTATCTGGTATCTTTTCAAACTTAATTCAATTTCACAAAAAACTGAACATAGATTAGAAAACTCTAGTGATCCACCATTAGGGTAGTTATACATTGCATCAAGGTCATATTAAGCATCCGTATTGCAGTGGTCACTAGAAATATGCTTACAGCTTATTTATTCACCGATGTAATGACATATCAGTCATCATTGTGAAAACATCAATAACCAGATACTAAATCTTTATTTCTTTATTCTCATGTTCCATACTGTATAATGTCTCTTGCATAACCATGCAAAACCCAACTCATTATTGCATGAGGGGGACTGGAACTCTTGATTCCCCTCTTTTATTAACCCAGAAATAGTGAAGGCCTGTAGCTGAAACTTGGCAACAGTCCAGTTCCATCTTAGTAAAAACCATCTGAGTCAATCATGATGTTATGAAGTTTTAAGCTTGGTAATAGCTGGGTTATTTGAACAGGCAGATGAAAATACTGAGGATTTTTTTGAACGATGTACCAGGGGGTAATCACTGTACCCTTGATTCTAGAAAACACTTTCACCTATATAAGAAAACTCTATAAGCACTGTAATTGAGATGTTTTCAGTTATACTGTGACATCTTTTGCAATGACTATTCTTGACTTTTGTCATGGCAATTTTCATCAACTTCGTCTGTGATGAAACATTTCTTCTTGCGAAGTTTCTTGCAAAAGAATACTACCTTTACTCCAAGGGATTGTTATGACCAGTGTCTGACAAAATTGTTTAGCAGATAAATCCATTACTCAACTCAACATTCAAATTTGTACCACTTTTCAAGTTTCAGATGTTTCTATTATGTTATTACCACTCTTGTTCCACACTGTCAATGACATTCTTCATATTGATTAAGGTAAAGAATATCAATTACTGAAAAATTCTGATGCAATCACTTCTGTACAGTCAAGTACTTGAAATTCTTGCCAAAAATACCAAAAATTAATCTTTACAATTTACGATTCAAATGGGTAGATAGATAGTATCTCAAAGGCATTTTTTTAGGAAAACATATACCATAATCTATGACTATTGAATAATATTTTAAAAGGCTGTTTCTAGGTAAGATTCCTAAAATTTGAATTTCGTCCAATATATCTTTTTTGTAAATATGTATTTTTTGTATCAAATTGATTGAAAGTAAAATTTACAGAGCCGCACAGTTAAAACATTTTTTACCAAAAAGAGCCCCTCTCCCCTATTTGGAATGATGTTTGGGAACAAATGTGATTCTAGTGTATTTTGGTTACTGGCAGTGAAATAATGTCCCGTTCTTTCAGTTGAGAAGACGGTGGATATAAATTATTTTTATGTTTTGACGAACTTATGTGGCAGTTATTTACTTCAGCATTGCAGGTTATTCCATATTCCTATTCTTTCTTTTTTGTCTTTAGTTTTGCTCCCTTTTTCTTCCATCTCTTCGGATTCCCCCCCTTTTTTGTGCCCGTTTTTTGTTCATTTTTGTGTGCAATTACTGTCTTTCACCTTCATTATTTTCTTTCTCTCCCGCGTCATTCTGTTTTTCCACATCCATATTCTTTTCCCCATAGGTTAATTTTTCCATCTTTATAAACTGCATTTCATAATCAGAATTTCCTAAGGAGGTTTGAGCTTAATTATTCTCTTTTATTCTCTTTATGTCTTCACTATCTTCAGAGAGCCTATATGGGCGTTGCCCCAATTTGCATCATGGTATCGCAGTACAATAACACGTACTATCATTGACGGATATAACAATCCGTGACCCACTTAACATAAGAGGGTCGTATCTTCCCCTTATTTTTGCATTCCATAGGGAGCACTCGCCAACGGAAACTAACATTCATTTGATAGATAGTTCAGTTGGTGCAGAGGTGGTGTGATGATTTAACCATTAGAGGTACAAATATATGATGCTTCGTGAATAAATGCAAATTATGTTTCTCCCAAACAGAGACAGAGGAAGATACAACAGGAGAAGCTGAGAGATAATTTTACGAATTTGTTGAACAGTTTCCAAAAAGTCCAAAGGGTAAGTTTTGCTCTCAGTTGTTTTTATGGCTCTTATGTAGTAATCTTGTTCTCCCTTGCGTCCACATTCTTGTTGGCTCAGCTTTATAAAGATAGTGAATATTTGTGTTAACGGAATAGTACCCACGAAAAGCTTCAATCAAAAATGTCTACTCTTTTCAAAAGCATATTTATATTTTGTACAACCAATTTATTTAAGTACTTTGTAATGATTTTCTTTTAATGCTGGGTATAACATTTAACATAAGCGAAGTTCATTTTTTGCACTATATTGAGTAAATATACCAATAGGAGAATAAATTGTGTATCCAAGGTTTAGGTCACCGTGTTACGAAGGATGCTCGTCGTCTGTTGTAAAGATATAATGTGACACATTTTTTGGTCTCCAGAAAGCAACTGTGGAATCTCACTCAGTTTATGCTGAGGGAAAGTGATGACGTCATAAATCAAAAGGTTTTGAAATGGTACGATTTGACTCCAGATATCTAAAGGCAACCCGGCGATAGGATGTGTCCCAGAATACCAGACCTGTAGTGTATATAGTGTTTAAACTAGATGCGTTTGAATCTCATAAATCTCTGGTCATGACTCTGCTAATATTTCTTACGTTAGGGACTAGTATTAATAACAAGGTTTTGTTAGAGAGATTTCAAGTTTTAAAAGCTGATATCTAGGTGTTGGGAAAGAGCAGCACTCAATTTTGGCCATTTACGTTCTTACTAATAGGGCAACATGAAAATTGAGTAATTTTTACAGAATTCAAACATTTCAACATCGTGACGTCACACGTTCCCTGTGCATTAGGGCAATAATAAAATTGCTATGGTAGTGAACTTAGCTAAAGCCACGTACTTTTCATGAATCATGCATGATGACCTGTTAATGTCATTTACGTGCAATTACTCTAAGTCTGAATCGGCAGTTACAAAACTTTAAATTATTTGATAAGCAGTTGTATCATAATTATGTTGTGTTTTTACTCAATTTGTTTATTGTCTACAATATTGTTTTTGTAGCAAGCTGCTGAGAAAGAAAGAGCCAGTGTTAAGAGGGCGCGTGCCATGTCAATGGAATCACAGCATACGGTAAAGAAAGCTTATTGATACAATTATTCGATTGTTAGAGTTGAAAATACTGTACTCAGCAGTGACAGAGCCAGCAGTTAGTGACGGGGAGTTGTTTGAGAGTAGCGCACAGCTATGGAGTGCATATTTATCGTATCTTAATGGTAGGAGTGGTTATTTTTGAGGACATTGTATGTGTGAATACATTGGAACAAAGATGCTTGACCAATAATTAAAGTTAGGGATGCGAAATCATCATTTTATGTCAAATGTATCTCTTATTCCCTTACGTCTCTGCAAAAGCCGGACCCACTCTCTAATATATTCGCCGGGAATAAGCGGCACGTTTACATAAGCTTGCTCCGTGGCTTTATGTTTTAAATAGGACGATGGTAACTGGTTTTTTCTGAATACTAGAGGTACTCATGGCACATTTTATTAGGTCTTAAATACCTGCAGGTAGAAACCTTATTAAGGAATATCCATCGTAAAATCTTCCCTTGATTATGATTTTACTTGCGAGTAGTGGAAAACCCCTCCAAGAAAACAACCTGTAATCTTTCTATGATTTTTTCTTGTGTTTTTGTAGCAAGAGCCTGCGGAAAGTTTCCCCATAAAACCGCCAAGGTATGTTAATTGGTTTCAAATTTTTGCAAAATGTCATAACATTGCGATTTAGTTTCTGTCATCTTTTAGACAAGAAGTAACTGCCTTTAGTATATCTCTGCTATCCGCCGCAAGTTAATACCAGATGAGTTCTTTTCTTCTTCTTTTCAATCTTGGTCGTGGTCTTCTTCTTCTTCTTCTCAACCTTGGCCTTCTTCTCAGTCTTCGCCTTCTTCTCAGTCTTGGTCTTCTTCTTCTTCTTTTTCTGAGGGAATGACGTCTTTTCAATTCGCCCTTTCTCCCCTATTGTATGACAGACGTGGAAAAAATCTCTTTACTTCAGGAAAAATTATTAAAGAGGTTCATTTTTCATACGAAACTGAATTTGATCATCTGTATAGGAAAAAGGTTATTCCCGAGACCATGAACATTATCTTTTTGTATCAGTAGTTTTAATAGTTTGTTGGTGGTACAAAACAATAAAATTGCACGAAATAGCGAAAACATTTTAGTATTGAAAAGCTTTTTTCGTCTGACACTCCTCAGAGTACAAAATCGTCAGAATTGAGATAGGAAGAAATCAGTAAAACTTATACCAAACTGTGTTTAGAAAGTAGCCAATCAGATTTCTGATTGCTAGATTGGTGTTGTTTTAACCAATCAGAGTCCATGGCACTAAGTTTAATTAAATAAGTTTTTATTTATATTTTCTATACATGTTACCGTTTTAGAAACACATATCACTAAAACACGTTTTCAGTAGTATTTTTATCCAGTTCGTCTTTTAAGAGGGAAAATCTATAATAAGGAGTCACGTTTGATAATCAACAACAAGACTAAAATAACAATTTCAGTTTATGTCCTCTTATAAGTTCGGTCATCAAGACCAAGAGAGTGTGAGCGAGGAAAAAACCAATTTAAGTATTCTTTTGTGCCATTTTAATAACAGAGAACATTAAAAAGAAAATGAAGCTGGCAATTTGTTTGTAATTTGCAATGAAAAAGATGACATTTAATACTCTTAAAATCAGATCATCTTTGTTAGGTACCCTTGCAGTTTTTTGTATTAAAGTATAGCAAAGTAATTTTATATTAACTGCAATAACTTTGCACATTTACTGCAAACTTTGTATAAAATGGTAAGCTAGTCTTTGAAATGAATAACCAATTTTTTTTTCTGGAGTGAGGGGAGGTGTCCTTAAAAAAAGCCTTCCAATCATTAACTTTTTATTAGTGAGTACTTTTAAACTAAACAAATTTCATGGCGGCTGATACTAAACACAAAGAGAAGACGCTTCTAACGTGTGTCTCAGTAGACTGGTGTAAAAAATGCACTTTTATATCCAAGAAAGCTCTCCGACTTCTTTTATAGATGTTAGTTTAACTGGGCAAAGTAAAGATGGTAGAGCTAAAGCACCTAAAGGGTCTTGCACGCTTTTGGATTTACCCATATTGAAGTCTCACCACTAGCTGAACTATGATGAACACCAAAGAGGATCGTCTATAATGTGACCGGTACTCATTGGAATTGATTTACGTTAATGATTGATTGATTGATTTACATTGCTGAGATCAAAAAGGGCACGATTGGTCATAAAATTACTATTTATTTAACTTACTCTCACTGATAAAGTAAAAATCGCAGCTCCGTAAAGAAGATTACAAACTGCTTAGTTGTAAAGTCTGCAAATAAGGGAATTGATTTACGTTGATGATTGATTGATTGATTTACATTGCTGAGATCAAAAAGGGCACGAGTGGTCATAAAATTACCATTTATTTAACTTACTCTCACTGATCAAGTAAAAATCGCAGCTCCGCAATGAAGATTACCAACTGCTTAGTTGTAAAGTCTGCAAATAAATATAAAAGGTTCATTACAATTTTTTGAACATATTTTTGAAGGATCTTTTTCAATACCGTTTGGATTCTTAGACGTAGAAACAGAAGAGGATAGATTTACGTTGCTCTGATTAGAAGTATTACGGAGGAGATTTAGTAAATGTAATCTCTTATTTTATATTTTAACCGCTTCATTGTATCAATTGGAGATAATTTTGATAACTGACAATGCTACTTAATAAACCTGCAGATGTGCCTAATCGCTTAGTTTGTATATAATACTGCAAACATCATTACTAAGCGGTTTAAGATAGACGGGTAGAAATGTGATGTTGAAAAAACTAGGTAACCTGGATATACACTTATAAATGGGCAGTAAGAATTTCGTTATAAACTACTTTGAGCAAGTGATTTGTAAGTTGAAACTGCCGCTAACGGAAGTCAATGAATATTTATTTAACACTAATAAACAAGAAAAATGCAAAGATTCGACTTGCAACAAAGTTGTCCACACTCAATACTCCTTCCTTCAATTCTATCAAACTCCTGAGGCTAAACTGATTTGTAAGCATGTCTGTTAACGTAACGTCACGTGTTTGGTAACGCCCAACTAGAACTTAGACTACTTTCTGATCAGTAGGCTTACATGGAAGTTGTTGTCAATGTTCTTTTCAATAAAAATTGTTACTCTCCCTCTCCCCCTCCCCCCTTATAAATGCAAAATTAACACCAGGGGTATAATTGTTTGTGATTTGCCTTTATGTCATGGGAAAATATATACTCTTAACTTTCATCCACACTACACGGGCTGATTTTACTAACCTGATGTAACCGTACGTATCATCAGAATGCAGATGAAACATCTGTAACCAGAGCTTTTATAATTGCAGACAGCTGTTACACGTAAGTTTGGATGTCTGATAATTTTGTCACCAGCCCTGAGTCTGTTATTTCAAAACCCATTGCCAACAATTGTATCATTTGCCACCTTCATTTTTGTCACCTCAAGAATTAAATTCAATCACACTTTGTTAGGGGTCCCTTTTAGCCTCACCTTTAATTGTTCATATTCGCGAGACATCTGCGCTCTTTAACCTGCAGTTCCCCACTTAAATTTCTCAACTTAGCACCTCTTCATTTAAGTTTACTGTTTACATACTTCAATTTGTTTACTCTAATGGCTTTTCAGCTTCAGATATTTTGTTAGTAAGATCTCTAGTGATAAACAATGAGAATCGTAAAATTGATTAGCTTGGGAAGACAAACAGAGCCACCGACTAGAAGGTCAATTACTTTGTTGTTTTGTTTTCTTTCATCGTCGCATGAGGCCGTAAAAAACCAGTATTAAATCCAAATGGCAGGCTCGTTACGATATTAGTATTGCAAGACGTAAATACGTTGACCCGACCAGCGAGTTATGTTTTCTTGACTTCAGTGACCACAATTTTTCAAACATGTATCACATTTAATTGTCGATAGCTAAATTATCATCACTTAATCTTGGACGGTCAATGGCTTCCTCGAGCTCAATTAATGCGTCCTGCGCCTGTTTCTAAACATCAACTGTCGCATGAGATGTAAAAACTAGCTATTATTAAAGAGGTTGCGCACCTAATTACAGATGAATTAAAGATTTAAAAGTCCAAATAATGAAATCATGGTGATGGACTTGAAGCTCCAAAAAGAAAAGGGAGATAGTAACGTAGAAGTAGATTATTCAACAGTTTCATTAACTTTATTTTGAATTTGATGGTGCCTCGTACTATGTGGCAGCAAGCTACATACAGTGCGTTATCAGGCAGCCTCTTGTGTCACGTTAAGATCTGCAACCAAATACATAAAGCTTGGAATTAAGCTACAGTAACTCGAAGATTAGGTTAGTTTTAATTTCAAGCTATTGAAACTCATAATTAACCAATCAAAACCAAGGTCAATTGTCACATGACTGACATAACTAAAACATCGTGTTCAGGCCCTAGTAGCTTAACTGACTTCAGAGACCAGAGGCCATATTTCCCTTATGAGATAATCCTTGACTTAATCTAACGCATTTAGTGTCTGGAATAGTGTCATCAGCTTCGTCACCTGATAATTATACACGCGGCATCAGAGATGTGGCTCTCTCTTTCAACCTTTGCCCTCTCTTTCGACCTTTGCTCTGCCCAATCAAACTATAATAGGTGACGTAATGATGAGATTCGATTTAGCTCCTTCTAAAATGGTACGATAACTATACTCCAGAAATAGGTAATATTGTTCTCTGTCAGCCTTTGCAAATTAACAAACAAAAAAGTGACCTACGTAATGGTGACATTTGCAAGAGGATGGTAGTTGCAGACTGATCACCTCCAACTTTGAAACTACGAGGGCCTCTGTGTAATATGAAACTACATTTTATGCAACTTTGGCTGTCCCCTTCCCCTCCAGTTAGTCAGATATACAATATGAGTTGCATATAATCACGAGAAAAGAACTGTCAACCCGTTTTCGTTCAGCTTCTGTATATTTTGTCACGTAAGACTTTAAAAAAGCTCGCACAACGAACGTGTAAAAGTTAACATAAGCATTGAATATTAGCACTTTGAATGTCTGATAAGAACGATAGGAAATTTACTGACAGGACAGCTGTAACTCATCTGCGGACGGCATGGCCAACATCATTATTCAAAAAAATACAAACAGGAGTAGAAGTGTAATCTTCCACGATTTAAAGGGCTGTTTGTTTTTGAACTAGTATTGCTTTAGGCAGGAGAAGACACAAAACGGTTGTTTCTTATCTAAGATTACTGCAATTTAGCCACAAACACTTACAGTTTCAATGTTCAGACATAACCTTGTACATATAACAACTTGATCAATATGAAAGACCAGTTCCTGCTGGCGTAGGGTCACATTCTTCCTAATCATGATCTGAATGAACTTCCTTTTCATCAACATTCTTTTACCTTCTTCATATCAATACATTATCAACAAATTTCTTCTTACGATCACATTTATCACCTTTCCATATATC
>JAAAKL020003664.1:0-22559 GCA_010016065.2 Carybdea cf. marsupialis auct. non (Linnaeus, 1758)
TACTACTACTACTACTTCTACTACTACTACTACTACTACTACTACTACTACTACTACTACTACTACTACTACTACTATTAGTACCAGTGCTCCAACTACTATTGCTCCTGCTACTGTTACTAGTGCTCCTGCTACCTAGCACTACTGCTACTCCTGCTAGTACTTCTACTACTACTACAGCTGCTGCTGCTGCTTCTAATACTGTTATTGCCACCTCTGCTACTACTGCCCATGAACTCGCTTCTTTCTACGTGTACCTCAGGTGCCAGTTTCCTTTTTTCTTGGAACCCAGTAACCACATCGATGATACATGCCATGTTGGTGGGCTTGTCGAGTGCTCTTGTTCAGTTTGCTTGTCTCTTCCGGCATCTTGAAGTTTTTTGACCTCTTTTATCATCTATCGCAGACCTACGTAAGCTGAGACGTGAATTAGGGTACAGAGAACCTGACACGGCTTACAAAGCGAATACAAAATGTTTAACATCAAACATAAGCTTGGACTCTTCCCCTATGAAACTCATATCCTTAGGGACTAGCATTGGATAACTTGGAAGTATTTTAAGTGCACTAGCGAAAAAGCTTAGAGTGGAGAATATGAGCTTGTATGTTGCAATTACTAAAGACCATTTACCGGGCTAGGCCTCCTCCCCTCAGAGTTTGCGAGTTTTTGTCAACTCTCAAAAAAGACAAAGTAAATTAGTGTTCTCTGATCTTGCATCTACCGAAGTCTAATCTGAAAATCTTATAATTTTACATAGCTTTATATACAAGAAGATAATTACACATAATGAATAACGAATCGGGCATATGAAAGAAGATATACAGATCAATAAAGAAAGAATAGCCATAACAATCACAAGGTCCTTAGGGAATAATTAACGTAACAGGAAACATAGGCGGTAGCGATTGGAATGAGTTTACAACCTGTGTGGGCGTAACAACACGCGAGATTCTACAGTTATTGCGCTAGCTGTAGGATATCATATCGTTATCGTTATCGTTATCTGCATCATATCGTTAGATTTAAAATATAAACATTTAATTTTGAGTGGGCCGGAGTATTCAATGAATAAGGATAGACATAATTGTCGCCAGAAAATACAATCAAGGGGAGGGGGTAGCTTACACACGTGTTAATATTGTATCCCCTAGCTTTGCTGTACCACACCAAAATGTAATGGAAGGTTATTGATTTGCGACAGTTCTTGTAAGTGAGCTGTTGGAGGTTGTAGGGCTTTGTAATTTATAATTCACTTGAATACAAAGTAATTGTATGAAGGTTTGCAAAACATAAATTCAGAAACACCTGTATCGGAATGCTTGTTACGTCAAAAGTAGGTATTAGCTTTTTCCAGCTTTTGATTTTAACTGATAAGTAAAAAGTTAGTAAGTTCCTAAGCTCACCCAAGAGCAAGGAACTAGTAGGCCTCTAGCAATATTGACAAGTCAGTTTTCATATGATGATCAATTGTGAAACATGGTTAGGTTGTTGATTCATCTATTAGCTCTATAAAGATATTTAGAGTATTAGGGATGATTACGTCACACTACAGCACGGAGATAACACGTAGCTTATCTATTACTATTGCTATAGCTATTGCTATTACTAAATGTTGGTAACACAATTTTTTATAATTTTAAAAGAAATAAAACTTTTGTCGGGAGAGAAAAAACTGGAACTTGAGTTACTTGACCCAAAAAAAGTTGGGCGACTTAAGATGTGCGCGATTGAGACGACAACACTTATGAGGAATCTGGGAAGACCGTTTTTGTAACCAGCAAATATGCCAGTGCTCTGCCTTACGTCTGCCATTTGATCAGCAATACTCGCTGTTACATGGGACAACGTTTTCGAAATTCCGCCTTTTTTATTGTTTTTATTTCAAGTATCAATCAAGGTAGAGCTGGGAATAACAAGCTCCGTGTTCTTAAGTCAGTAAATGCATCACATTTATAAAATTGTGGTAAATGCAGTACTGAGATAGAGATAACAGTATAGAATGTTCGGCCCAAACTATCAACCGGTCAATAATTTGTATCGTTTGCCCTCGGTATTCAATAAAGAGTACAGAACCATAATAATTGCACATTTAGGAAGCTTTTGACGAAAAAAGATGATGGTGTGCAGACGAAATGTCGTTAGTTCTGATTTTTATTTGCATCTAGGTTTGTGCTGCCTTTCTCATTTTTCTACTCTTTTGCTCTTATGGAGATATTCTCTTTCCACATTGAACACCATTTTGGAGCATATCTCGCAGCTATTTAGTTTCATACCAATAAAATTTCATGTTGCTTTTGCACTTACCGATATATGTTAAACAGAATTGTCTTGGAAGTACATTTGTACTTTTGATATACTCCGTAGCGGTGCCAGGGTACCGCAGGGGAAGACCTACATTTATTTACGTATAACAGTACGTGGTCAGATACTTACAGTTTGTCACTGTTAAATTTGTTAAAAAGATCTAAGCTGCTAGCTGATGTCATTCCAATATAACAACCTTCCAAGCAACGTCGAGGGTGGGAATGTTGGCTACCCCATTCAACTCTCTACCGTGCCAAAAACGAAGGTGCTTATGTAAAACGTGTTTGCGGTGCAGTCTTTGGAAGTTTGCAACCCCCAATTCCGTGCAAGACGTGACGTGGCGGAGTTTTAGCGTTATGTATGATATCGATGCCCGAAAGCTGGTGTCTCTACATTAATATACATGAGAATGGATCCCCTTGGAGTCGCACCCAAATAGGATTCCTTCAAAGTTCTGGTATCTATAATAATTGTTAAAACTCGCTAATAAGGTCAATGTCCGTGCGAGTATTTAATTTTTTCCTAGACATACAAAGGTAGTGCAGACTTCATTGTTAATTGCGTAGATACAGGCCATGCTGTTCTTGATTAGTCAAAATACCCCCACCAAGTATATGCTCCTGAACAGAGCTTGATTGAAGATGAAGATTCCCAACTGGATGCTGAATAATTTGGTTTTCTCGTTTTTCATTATTGGAAGCGAAGACTAGTATATTTACAACTGCATTTCTATAATAGGAAGCTCCAAATATTAATTTAGTTTGATTTTTTACTTGTGTAACTGACAAGGGGCTATACATTGTTACCCGTTTACTGCCAATCCAATAGCCTTCTCCTGTCTTCGGCCATTGTCCTGATAACTTCCTTGTGCGTCCCAGTTAGTTCTGTTTTCGGCCTTGTTTCTTTAGTCGTTCTCCTGTTGCCATCATTTTTATTCTATATCTCCCCGTCCTGCCTTCTTTTCTTTACTTTTCAGCCATTTCTCTTCTCTCTGACTCCTCTCTAGCTCTCCCTTTCTTCTCCGCAACTCCGTCAGCTCTTTATCCTGCTGTGTTCCATCAAAACCCCTCCTGTATGCTTCCGTCGGTCACTGGTCTCTCTTTTCTCCTCTTCTCCTCTGTTATCGTTATCAACATCTCCTACGCTGTCCACTTCTTCTCCTCAACCTCCCATTTTATTTTTTCATTTTTCCACCTCGTCAATTCTCACTCTTTCCGTTATGACTCGATAAGATTTCTACTGCTTCGTCTCTTTCATCTGTTTATTTCTTCAACATTTCCCTCCTTGTCATCTGCCTAGTCTTCTTCCAGCCCTCCTCCACCCTTACCCAAACCCACTCTAAGGTCACCTCCCTCTTTTCCTTTGCTTATGTTCAGTTCTTTTCGGTCCTTCTCTTCCAATAATCTCCTCTCCTCCTCCTCTTGCTTCCTAGCTTTCCCCCCATTAACCTCTTTCAGTTCTCCTGTCGTTTCTTCCTCGTTCAGTCTCTTTTCTTCTACATTTCTTCTCGTTTTCTCATGTTCCTTCCTCCTTTCCTCACTTCCAAATCTCAGTGCCTCCAATACCTTCATTTTGACCTCCGTTTCCCGCTGTTTTTTTAAAATATCGCACTTTTTAAATTTTTCCTCTCCTCGTTTCTTTTGTGCTGCTCCAATGTTCCTTTTTTTCAACTCGAGTGCCCTGTTTTTTCCATCCATAACGTACTAGACTGCCCTTTGCCTCAGCTTCTTCCCCTCACATTTTCACCCTTCTGATTTCCCTGATTGACCTCCATATCTTTAAAATTGCCTCTCGTTTTTCTGCATAACAACAGGACGCTCGTAATCTGTTTCTTTCTTTGTCGCTTTTCCCTTTTTTCTCTTTTGTCTTATTGGCCTATGTACTGGTGTTATCGGTTCGATAATTAGTAGTTCTGCAACGTTTTTCCGCAACAATGGTTAGCCTTGACACGGTACTTAGCCAGGCACCGTCCATAGTCTTACACAAGGGGAAGTAAAATCTACTGAAGTAGTTCTCAGTTTCTTTAAGAATGCTATACGCCGTGAAATGCACGCAGGTGCCAGTGATGTTGTCGTTCATTCTGCCAAAAAGAACAATCATTTTGAGGTGTTGATCATGCATATTTTTGTTGATTACGTTACTCTCATGCCATAATCTGTCAAGTATTAGCCTTAAAGATAGTAGAAGATAACATGGAGCAAGCTTGGTTAACTTGACAAAGAGGATATCGGCGTTTTGGGTAACATCTTCCGGCAAAATATCCTTTATTTTAAACAGGGAAAGAAAACCAGAGACAGTGCACGTACAGAGGTGATCCAACAAGTAACCACCCTGCAATTTTTTCCTTCTTCCCTGTGTTCTACCTCAGCGTTTCTGCGGCGCGGCGCCTCCACTTCACTATTTTAACTATTTTAATAGTATATAGTAAGCCCAATTGTAACCAAGAAATCAAATAAATATATTAATTACGATCTGAATGATTTCATTCCCCCCTGGGACCCTACGTCTCCCTTGGGGAGGCCTCTCTGCTTATCAGGAGGTACGATGAGAGATCGGAAAGAAAACCATTATTATGATACTGTAACTAACTGATTTCTTACGTATTCGTCGTTAAAAGAGGGATCTAGCACTTCATGCACGCAGGAAACCAATACCCCTTTGGATGATGAAAGGTTGACAAATAGTGACCCACCTAAATTGCAAGTAGAGCTAGGCTCGAGAAGTGCGTCAATCAGTCTGAGGATGCTTTCTCAAAGAGGGCGAGGTCGAGGGACGATGAATGTTGCCAATTACAAACCCGACACAGATAAATGCAGAGGAAACTTTTAAGCATATATGATATGGCTCATGTAAGACGAACGTAGCTCTGGGAGGACCTATGCATCGAAAAGGAGCTTAACGGATCTTTAGGCATAGAGATCAGTCGAAGAGATTTACCTTACACGTTGTTTAAAGAATATGAAATACCCCACAAATAACAGGGCTTTAGATAACTCGAGACCTGTAAATTGCACAAAACAATATATCAAAAGAAGAAGAATTAAAGCTGACTCCAAAATCGGAAGATATTTGAACATATCCAAGGTGATACCCACGACTACTATTATTTACTTTGAATGGTATGTTTGCTAAAACGATGCTCTAACAATCTGTTGGAGCGAAACAAAAGATTTTGCGGCTGAAAATTCCACCGAGACCGTGAATATGTTTAGGTCCGAAACAAGGTCCCTTTTCTTGTCACCCTCAGATTGTATGCTGACAATTTTTAGTTATTCTCCATTTTACTAGCCGATTACATTCTCTACTAGGTGCCGAGATGAAAGCAGAGCCAGACGTACGAGAAAGTTCCCCGGCTAAAGAGAAGCTAGCTCAAAGTTTAGCAACGCAAATTACGGATAACGTGGCACAGTATATCCAACACGGATCGAATAAAGTGGCAGATGGAGATGGAACAGGGACGCATAAAGTTAAAGAGGACAATAACATTGAAGTTACGTTACAAAATAAGGAAATGTGGGACAAGTTTCACGCTGTTGGGACAGAAATGATCATAACAAAGGCCGGGAGGTAAGCAAGAGTCCATAGTTCGTAAGGGTATTCTATGTATCAGTAATAAACGCTACAACATGCATAGATTAGTCATATGAAAAAGAGGCCTGTCTTAGATAAATTTATGTTATGTCTGCAGACAGCAATAGGATTTAAAAATCGATTCAGCCACGCTGCTTATTTATGTAAATCTTCACTGTAGAAAGTTGAAAGATGACACACACACAACGTTAAAAGTCATACTTCCTTCTCAGTTTAGAGAAAGGAAGCAAAACATGCTAAATTCGCCGCTAAGTTACAATAGGATCCCGTTTGCAACATCATAGCATCGTAGTATTTTTTAAAACTATAATGCGAGAGTCAAAATGCTGTTGCAAATAGCAAGACAAACGAAATAATAAAAACGAAACTCTTGTAGCGGTTAACGTCGCTTTCTGCGATACTTCCTTCCTGAATGCTCCAACTATCGATTACTAATCAAACAAGAGGACGTTGTTAATAATTCAGTCCAATAGATGGCTGATTTTTGCCCTAGCATGGATCTGAATGCGACGTCAAAAATGTTTTAATTATCACGAGTTATACCTTTTTTGACAATCGAAGTCGCCGCTATATGGGAAATCGGTTTTCGCAACAGACGTTCCCTGTTTGTGAGTTGTCCTGCAGGTCTTGTCTCAAAAAGCTGTAAATGTATTTACCAAAAGAACCACACTTAAGTTGTTAATCTCTGTCTGTATTTACTCGGTAAAGTCTGCTAGTAATTCGAAATTATTGTCAAGCTAACGACGTGAAGAATTCAATAGTTTGATAAAAATTCTTCAACTCAGTCAGATTTCGTAGTTAAATGCCAAGGAAAACATAGTAAAGATAAATTGTAGCATTTATATCATTCACGATAGGAGCATCCTTATTGCTTTATGCAGCAGCAATGCTAGTGTTGTTTCCTTTTCGAGGTTTTATCGCTGCTGAAGGCCAGAATTATTACTTCAGCATCAGTCGATATATCACGAGATGCTCAAGAGCGGATTAGGCGTCGATCCGCCGTAGATTATGATTGGAATTTGAAGATCTTTGGTAATAAGTGTTGACATTTTTGGAGCCAGGATTGCTTCCATCTTCATAGCACAAACGCCTCATGTTACAGATGAGGAGATAACGTGGTGTCGCCCGTCTTTTTTAACGGAGTAACCCAGACGACATCTGCACAGTAATGCACTTTGAGTGTGTCCTATTTCTGATAAGACCGAGGTCAAGCATTTGCGATAATAGGCCCTTCTATTGCTGCATTTTAACCCATAATTGCAATGCCTTACATTTATCTTGAGATTGCTGCTGTAATCAAATTGCCAGGGTGACCCATTTTTAAAACTCCCTGTCGTGGATACTCGAAGATTCCCAAAGACTACTTTGAAGTCTCTAAGTATTTAGAAATTATGATTTTTTTTGCCATCGCCGAAGAGTGGCAATCTGTTTCACTGAGGCTGATAAGTAAACGTAGAAGTCACGCAAAGTGAATCTATCCTTACGTTAACATGGACGATGATGAATACTCCTCTGCTACGGCGGATGATTGTAATGCGACGGAAAAACTATGAAAAAACGAAGAAATTATAAGAAACGCAAAGTATTACGAGTTCAAAATTTTTGATTTTTAAAATTGTTTTCATCGGTTATGCCCTTGTACAAGGGACTTGCTACTGGAGCATTGAGTACTTTAAGACCGGATGCCCTTTCCGACGTCGCCAATGGCCCTTCCGGGATTTAAACCATGAACCTTGAAAGGTAAGGAACTTATCCAGTAGACCACGCCAGCTCAAACCAACCAAAGAATTGTTGGGGCGTATGTGCATGTGTAAAGAAGGGGCATTTTGCGGCGGATAAACCACACCGCTTTTAAGCCGCACTTTGCCTATAAAATCTCGTAAAAATTTAATTACCAGATAAGCCACAAGGCCTACATGGTTTAGCTTTTATTTACAACTGAGAAATTAAAAAAATGGGTAACGTATTTGAAAGTAGGGAAAGTAAGGTGTCACACTGCAGTGCATATTTATTAAGCACTAGTCAAGCGATTTTGGGTGGGAATTATTATTTACAACTGGGCATGCTTTAAGAAACGTTTTATGACTTGATCCTCCTAGTGACAATAAAATACCTGAAGTCGGCAGAAAAGCGGCACCCGCGTGTAAGCCGCAGAGGTGACCGAAGTAGAAAAGGATAACAGTAAACGCCGCTTCTTTATAAGCAGGATAATGCGGCAGGCATGAGTTAGATAAACCAGAACAAGGATGGAATTTCTTGGAGGATACTGTGAAAGCTGCTTAATCCACCATACAAAAGAAACAGAATCTTACGAAGAAACATTGGATGACTGATTATACCCTAAACATAATGGAAGAAAGGAGAAAATGGAAGGAAGGAGATGCAGAAAGGTATAAACAATTAAGTAGAGAACTCCACCCAGATTGCACAAGAGCTAAAAATGAATGAACAGAATTATGAGAGCTTGCAAGGAGAGACCAACAACTGATGTTTGCCAGATAAAAGAAGCAACAGAGAGTAGAAATGACGAAAAGAGTATAACTTGAATGACAAATAAGAACGATGGAAAAGCGACAATGGACCACGACGAAGTGGTGGAGAGATGGCAGGAATACTTAAGCGAGTTGTTGGCTGACTATCGATCACTAGACATCCAGGTAAAGGCGGATGATGATGGTTCTGACATCATGAGAGAGGAAGTAGCGGGAGCAATGAGGAAATTGAAGGAGAAAAAAAATGTCGGCGAGAATGAAGTAGCAGTGGAGATGTTGAGAGCTCTGGAGGAATATGGAGGAGAAAAGTTAACCACACTGGCAAATCAGGTGTACCAAAGAGGAGAGGTGACTACTCAGATGACAAACTAGATTTTATTACCGATACCAAAGAAAAGAGGAATAGCTGAGTGCAATAAATTTAGAACTTTTAGTATCATGAACCAATTAGTTAGATGATATAAAGGACTATTTTAAATAGAATGTCAACCAAGAGAACGTCTAAAATCGGAGCGGAGCAATGTGGGCTCATTACGAAAAAAACTCGAGGCGCAATATTTTTTGTTGAGATTGATATCAGAGAAAGTCGCGGAGGCTCAACAGAAGTTGTACGTTTGTTTTATCGATTGTGAGAATGCGTTCGACCGACTTTAGCATGAAGAGATAGTCAGAATGCTGGAAGGATTGGGAACAAATGGACGAGATGTAAGACTTTCGAAGAATCTGTACTGGAACCATACTATAATAGTCAAATACGCAAACGTTAAACTGAACCACAAGCGATACGGAGAGGAGTGAGACAAGGTTGTGTGCTGTCCCCAGATTTGTTTAAACTCCATATTTAAAAAAAATTAGAAGCCTATATGACCTGGAGGATGTCAAGATTGGAGGTAGAAAAATCAACCGTCTCCGATGCACTGATGACAGTGTACTGGTGGCAGACTCGGAGGAAAAATTTCAAGAATTGCTGCGCGTCTTAAGTAAGGAGAATAAACTTAAAAGATTTAAGATAAAAGAAGACGAAAGTCGTGGGCATTAAAAAAGAAGAACTGGAGGAAGCAATGGACATTAGCCTTGAGGGAGAAACTAAGGGAAGTCTAATCTCTGAAGGAGGCCGATGCGAGGAGGAGATCAGGAGAAGAATAACTAAACGCGAAGGATACATTCAATACGATGAAAATTTTGTTGACTAACAGCAAACTGTCAGTGCGATCTAGGAAGCGTCGCAGTTAGTAAATTAGCTACAGCCCCATCTTTCTTTTATGTGAAGATTTGATACCCGGCATTTTTGGTTATGGCGTAGCAGTGACCTGTGAAAATTTGCCTCCATCTCTCAAAACTAAACGGTTGAAAAGTTGCTACAATTTTTCAATACCACGTATATTTGCAAAACTTGGCAGCAACGCAGGCCTGCCGAATCGACTGAACCAAATTCGTGTTGCATTCTCCAAATATTTGCTCCAATGGAATGTTTATCGTAACAAGTATTTCGCGATATAAGTAAGCTACCTTCTCTCCTTCCATGATTAGTGTTTCTTGATAAAGGAATGTAAGCTGTTAGGGTCCATCAATGCAAACCCTAGATCATCTGTGTCCGCAAGATTCTCCTTGTATATCCCTTCAACTTCATGTTCTCGTCTGTCCTTATCAATGATTTATATAAATTGATAAATGGTCTCTAAACTCTAAATCTGATAACCAGTCGCAGTGAATCATGCTCTTGACGGTGAAATTTTGTCCACCTGCTTCAGGTGACCAAGAACACTATGCATAACATGACCTAAGAAAACAACTTGCGTTTAAGTTACGGTCCTCTTCAGACTCCCGGTTATTACTGCCACCTCTTTCTTAATTGGTATAAAGGCGATTGCGACTTTTCAGACGTCGAACATTACTACAATGGTTATGGAATCTGACAATGAATCAACAGCGCTAGGCAGTGGAGTGTTATTAGAACGTAACGAAAGAAAAAATTGAATCTGGATTTTGAAAGGGTTGGAAACCGTGCTTTCCTTAAAATTTATGCTTAGAGCCTTAAAGTGAATTTTATTTAGTAATTGGGGCTTACTCTGCAAGATGAGAACTATCTTACTTGAGGAAACCTGAAGCAATTCAGATATTCAATCCAAAGAGTCTGGGGTCAGTTTCCTGGATGTCCATGAGTGACGTCACGAAGGACTGGTGTTAAAGTGCTCTTTACTCCGTGTGTATTACCACAGTCTAAGCCCCTCGAAGAGGCTTGTATGGCATATCACCCTATTGAAATCCAAATATACTTTACGACAAATTCATAATTCAAAAGGGGGGGGGCTATACCATGAATGCCCTATGGCCCCGATATTTTATAAGAGGCTATCGCCTCAGCCCTGAGGGATGAGAGTAAATTCCTTTCATGTTTTCATTTTGAGATCTTGAGTCTACCCAAGACCATACAGCTCCAACTGAACTAAAGAATAGCGTACACTACCCAGTAGACTGTGTGCACTGCAGTGGCAAGTTCCCAGTTGCAAAGTTTCGTTATTACATAAATATTGGACGTTCGAACCCTTAAAAATTTATGTGGTCGTATTTGATATGTATACAACACGCACAAGTTTTCGCATTCAGACTTGCGTCCATCCTAATTTCCACAGTGGCACTTCAAGATTTTTTTACTGATTTTCTGTGTAAGCATTTAAGCTAACAAGAATAACCCAACCCACTTTACTTACTATAAAGGCTGATTTGAGGTTGATTTTACACGCTACGATTTTTCTGGCTGATTCAGGGCCGATTCAGTCACGGGCCTACCCAATTATTTATCTTACACGGTCGACGATTTGGGAGTCAAAACACTGTTTTGGATTTTAACAGTTTCTTCTACAAGTTGAACTGGAGACCCTCCTACCTAAGTAAAAGAAATAGGCAGTAACTCACGTTCTAGCGTAGCTTCAAAGCGTAGCTTGTTAGTAAGCCTTAAGGAAACTTCCTATTATTAAACCATAAGTTTTGGACGCTCCAAAGTAACAGTTTCATTCTATTTAGATTTCCCTGTGTTTGTATTTCATAAGAGAGCTCTATAAACTTTTCTGGTGATAATCAGTTGGTGAACAAATTGTGACAATGTGTAATTCTAAATATTTTCCCATCTGATCAGTTACAAACGATTGTCTTAAATTGCACAGCTACAAGTGTTGATTATTACTAATAAAGATGTAAACTTAAAACCCCGAAGGTGAACGCCCAAAAACTTCAACGTTAAACTGTGCAAAGTAATTGAGTGGCTGGTCTCTAAAAAACACTGGATCCAGCATCTTCCGTCTCAAAGAGACGTCAGTCGCTGGACGCCATTTCGGTCCCCATGAAACACAGCTTATAAATAGTGTTACTTAACATGGCGGACCTTCCCGCGCTTTTTTAACTAATGGCGACCAGTACTCGTGCCCACACGCTTTCGCTGTTGGAAACGAAGGGAAGCTCGATCCAGTCCTTTTTATAGACCAGTAGGTAAATCACATTCTCACCAGCTCTTTCCACGTTGCACAATTTAAAGCATATGACGGTGTCTCAACAGCTTTGATATTGCTAGTGTTTTTCATCTGTTTTTCATCTGAGCCCATGAATCTGAAACTTGGTAGCATTCCTTCGAAGCGTCGCTATGAGAAACATGTTCTTTCGACCTTATTCCCTTGTAGACGGTGAGGCAAAAAACACCATAATCCTCCGGAGAGTTTCGTTCATTCAGGTTTTTCAGGAGTTGCTTTAGTATGGCTTTAATTTTGCTTGTAATGTCAGTGTTTGAGCTATTGAAGTAAACGAGGGCTCATTTAGATAGAAAGTGAAAACTATATGAAGAGAGGAATTAAAAGGCAATATGGATGTATTGAAAGTTACACCATACTTGGGCTCTTAGTGTTTAATAAAGATAATAAAGGACACGCAAAAGATCAAACTTTTTAGAATAGACTATATTATACTGTCGGTTGATAATAGCAGATGGGGGTGGGGGGTGGGAGTCCATCTATAACCTTAATTATGTAACCATCACTGATTTTAATGCGGAAGGAAAGTGATGACGTCACAAATATAAAAATTTGGGAAAAGAAAGACTTGACAGACATCTAAATACAACCTTTCAAGGCTGTTTTTCAACATAGCAGATCTGCAGTATATATAGTGTTTAAACTGGAGGCGTTACAATTTCAAAAATCTCTGGTCAAAACTCTGTTAATGTTCCCTGCTTCCTTACGTTAGGAGCCACTATCAAACAACAAGGTTTTATTAGAAAGATTTAAAACTTTGAAAGCTGATGACTCGATGCTGAGAAAGGGCAGTACTGGATTATCTCGCCATTGACGTTCTTACTAATAGGGTAACATGAAAATTGAGTATTTTTTCCATGATTCAAACATCTTTAAGATCATGACGTCACACTTTCACTCTGCATTGGAAGTTTTAACTATTGCTTAAGCGGATCATGAGGGATCGAAATGTTTATTTGGTCGACTCTGGTTTTGTCATACAGATAATACATCAGTCGTCCTCAAAGAGACAGTCCTTTAGGTAAAGACGTCCAGGAATGTTTTTAAATTTTCTGTTGACTGCAGGATATTTTCAGACCAGCTCAACACTATGGCGATTTTCATTACATTTTTATGCTATCTTCACATTTATTGCACGAATAATACGCCGCATATGCGATTACCACATTTCTCCATAGTATCAACAGTTAACGAAAAAACGGCCGCTGATCTGTTGACAACCGGCGGGAAAATTAAAAAGACCGATGGCACAAAACTGAAATTTAGAAAGAAACTGATCGAGAAATTCATGAATCAATACAAAGATTCATTCATCTCCTAGTCTTCCAATTAGAGTCATGATAATCTGAAGTAATTTTCTGCGCCTTTAATCCCTTTTTCACATCAGAGGAACACCGATGCACATAATCCATTAATCTTAGCCTAATAAAATTATGTGTAAGCACATACCTGATCAATTTCATGGTATTCAGATAGCATTTCTTGCGCCAACGTTCTGTTTTGCCCGTCTACAGATTTTCTGAATTGGTCCCAGAATAGACTGAAATAAGCAAGATTTACAAAACCTCATTCAAACTCCAACCCCCAACCTCTGACCTTACTTCTGGAGTTTTAATTGTCACCGATGGCACAAATTTCCTTATTTCGACCACTACATTAAGTGCGTTGTCAGTGTTATCGTGCCAGTAATTATAGCATGGGATGTTTAGTTGTTTTTAAGTCTGACATGATACTTTTTCACATTCTTGGAATGCACAATATATATCTTGGAATATATGTCTTTTAGTTATAATGTGTAGCGTATCATACTCTTAAAAATGAACGATATTAGTGACTGTTGTCCCCCACAAAACAACCACGCCGATTTCCAACTTACGACCATCACTGTTATTTGGCTTCTATCAATCGGTTTTTACATTAATAATGAATCGTCAATAATTAAATAGCATTTGTTTTTTACCGTTTAAGTTGTAATATTCTTTTCTGTGGCCTTGATGATAATCTTGTTGGTTTTCAGGTTAATTAAATAGATTTTTCATGCTTGTTTCCTGTTTTCTGTAGGAGAATGTTCCCTGTCATTAAAATCAGTATCACTGGTCTGAATCCAAAGCTGAAATACATTTTAGTGATGGACATTGTGCCGGTAGACGATAACAGATACAAATACCACAACTCAGAGTGGGCTATTGCAGGAAAGGCCGAACCTCACATGGGTGGACGATTATATGTACATCCCGACTCTCCTTCGACGGGGGCGCAGTGGATGCGCCAAGTAATAAGTTTCCAAAAGATCAAGTTAACCAACAATCACCTCGACCAGTTTGCACATGTGAGTTCTTATGTAAGGCACTGGTCGGTTTGATTGACTACTTTTATTTCATTTTTATGTGTGTGATGATTTCATTACTTTTTGAGTTTTGTGTATAATGTCACGACTAGAGGCTCACGTGCACGACGGACACTGTCCCAACTCTCCTTTGTGTGAAGTGATGTTAAACAACTCTTAAGTATCGGAGTTGTCAGCGTTTCCCGAGGACCTTTGGCAGATTACAACACCTCTCCTACTCGGGAGTTTGAATAGTCCTTTATTCTGGATGGTCTTCTGCCATAACTGCACTGTTCCTGACTGTCCTCGTATTCCATTGGTTGATTCACTTTTGAACTCAAATGGAACTTGGAAGAAACGTGCCATGTAAGCGGCACCTTTCCATCCACGTTCTGACATTGCATTTTACTTTTAGATCCCTCTTTCATAAAATCGAGTGTCTCGTTTACCTGCCGGATCCGCATAAAGAATCGACCCTCTCTCCGGCAGACACTGTGTAATGATCTTGAAAACCGTTAAAGTCCTCAAATGGGGATATACCAATTGATGATAGAAATGAAAGCATCTGCTAAGTGGGAACAATTTCTTTCAATTTGCCCTGTTTCTGCAATGTTTTCTAGAATTTTACAAAGATCCAACGAACGCAGGGGGAGTTTTGGGGTATGTGTTGTGAAAACTGAGCGTACATAGTTTCAAAGCTTTAAGCAGAGTATGTTTAGCATTGATATAGCAGTTTTAATGTGTGTATATAACTGCATTACGTTACAGTTTGCTAAACAAATATTTACACTCCTTTCGTTAACTAATCTTTGTAAATGTAGTGTTCCTAGGCCCTTGTTGGTAACGATAGCACTACCCTTTGTCTCCATTGATTTAGCGCCTCCCTTTCTTCTATTTAATAGCAAGAAGGTAGTCAATCTTTCATAGGGGTTGGTAGGTGAGACTTGTGACGAGTGACGCATATTTCAGTGTCCGATATACTTATTGATTGAAATTGCGAGGGGGGTTGCTGACCAGTGTGAAATATTGGTGGGACATCAGTTTACGATAGAGCTTGCTAATTTGTTTAGCAGAGGGCCAAAATTTACCATTGATTTCATAATTATCAAGACTTAGGCAACTTGGAACCTCAATGAACATAATATTTAAACCAGTATCGCTAGCAATGAAAAACAGTTCTTTGCGCCACTTTTAACATCAAATGATAAAGCCTATGTATTAGGAAAAATACCCCCGTACGTCGGATTGTCAGGTCAGGGGACATTTCTTTATGTCCCTTCCAATAGACATGAGTACGTAGCATAAAGGTGGACAGTTCTGCTAATGCACAATCGGAGAGTTGGAATTTGTCTGAAGAAAAGAAATGACAGAACACTATTCCTCTCCAAGAACTTTTTAACTTCCTAATTGTTAAGGAATGGATAATACTTTGTGCTCATGCAGTATTGATATATTGTTCAAACCAGTAATAGTATTATCGTTCTGCCAAAATTTTGATGTTGATGAAGTGCGTCATTCATTGGCTTTGATAATGGTCGGTGCCTAGAAGCCGTCGCTGTATGGCACAAATATCAAGGAAAATGCCAAAAGAATTTGCATTGTTATCCTGGACAATTTTCTAATCTAAAAATCATGGTCACCGCTCTAAATATTGAGCTACTGAAACTGCACTATAGAACTCCTGGTCTTGACATAATTTGCATTGTGCGAATGCTCTCTCGAACAAGTCCCACGCCTTAGTGTAAACATCTATTTAGTTCCCTTGATGCTATCAGAATAGTTCAGTCATTCTCAATACTCACAGAAGGAATCCCTTCCAATACCTACTAGCTTACACGAATCAACACCTTTGATTTCCTTTAGAAAAAGAAGTTCGTAAGTTTTTGATAGTCCACAATAGTGTTTTTTGGTGGCGTACTCAATTTCGAGCATAGCCTATTACTCAGCCAGAGCGAGTAATATCCTGGGGAGAGACCACATTTACAGAGGTGGTCTCCCGTTGCCCTTCCCAACCGATAGTCTTTGTATTGGGCTAGGCGGGATTCGAACCCACAACCTCTGGTATGTGAGTCCGATTCCTTAACCATTAGACCACAGTAGTGTTGTTTTTGGGATTTACGTATTAGACGCATTACAGGTTTAATCGTTACTACATATCTGATATTTACACTTTTAAATAATATAGCTGCTTCTTCCATTTCACAGATTATTCTCAATTCCATGCACAAATACCAACCAAGAATTCACGTTGTTCAAGCAGATGACAACTCTCCAGGGGCCCTCAGGAAGAGTACGTTTTCTACTTTCGTTTTCCCGGAAACAGATTTTATGGCAGTGACAGCATATCAGAACCCAAGGGTAAGATGAAAGATTTGTATACATATTTTGGTTGATGCTAGGCCTACTAAGTAGTGGTAAAATAGAAAAAGCGAAATTTTTATCACTGCTTAGGAGCATTAGGCTTTACCTTTTTGTATTGAGCACTCTAGCAACGGTATGCATACTTCTTGATATTTTGGTTAATAAATATGTATGTACGTCAGCAAGCAAATAGTATGTGCATGCCATCTAATGAAGAAAAACTACCTATAAAATGACAATTTGGATATTATTTTATTTTATGTAAATGTATTTAAAAGTCTAAAGTAAAAAAGGTAAAATCTTAAGACAATGAGATAAATAGATAAAAAGCTTTACTGTAATTGAAGATGGCAGTAGTAAGGCACTCTTGCCTTCGATACTTAACATATCTGTACCAGATAGGTAACTGCATCATCGATCCGCACCACGAGTACTTCATTTTGTCTTTTCTGTTCTTTTCTTTCCTTCCCGAGCCCTAAAGAACTACATATTAGTTAATAAGAGTTTTAGCTTGACTATTTCATTCAATACTGAACTGGTACATAGGAGTTCGTGGGTCGTGGTAGTTAGGGTTTCGCAGGGTGAAACTATTTGAATTTACTATTACCTTTGTTTGTTTTGTGGAAAACATGTACATTACAAGAGGAAAGCTCACGAACGGGTACGAAAAAAGTTCTCATGCAACAATATATTTTAAAGGCTCATAGGCCACGTGGAAACTTTTGAATATCCCTTGACAAATACCGCCCTTCTAAAGCAACCTAGTAACCAGGAAAAGTTACTTGATTAACAAGTATTTCACCAGATTACTTTGACCTTGAATAACTTATAGTTACACGTTTCCTATAATTTCAAATCATATTTTATGCTGACAGAATCTATAGGTGGCATATTTCTATTATGTGAAACTCGTGCAGTATATTATTTCTAGAGAAATCTTCCTAAAGATGTGTATGGCCGTGTTTTAGGATCATTGTATATTTCATCGTTAGAATTAACATCTGATCAATGGTATTCTTTTGGAAATATGATCTGTAAACTAGAACTTATGCTAATTTCTATCGGCAGTCCAAATATACGACGATCTGAAAACTGTCAGATTTATTTCTAAGATCTTGGCCTTTCATATCATACCCCATATAGACCCATCATATCCCATAGAGACCCATCATACCCCATATAGACCCATTATGCCCCATATAGACCCATCATACCCGAATATTACTATCCGACTTCACAAGACAAGTAACATCATGTTTTACTTTACTGTAAAAAGTAAACGAGTAAACTCTTACTACCAATTCATTTAACCATTATTAAGTTCTATTATTTTTCGACATTCCTTATGCAAACAGAAACTATGCATTTTGAATTGGAACACTTGTGTCGGATCTTAATGTGGGCATCACGAATCTTGTTGTTGTTGCTGTCTTCAGAATAATTTCAGCATCAAAACCGCAGTACCACGAACTTTTCGCTATGGCTTTCTTTATAACTAATACTACCACGACTACCTCCCATTGGATCATTCAGACCATTGGATCATTCAGGCCATTGGTTCATTCAGGCCATTGGCTCATTCAGGCCATTGGTTCATTCAGGCCATTGGTTCATTCAGGCCATTGGATCATTCAGGCCATTGGCTCATTCAGGCCATTGGTTCATTCAGGCCATTGGATCATTCAGGCCATTGGATCATTCAGGCCATTGGATCATTCCGGCCATTGGATCATTCCGGCCATTGGATCATTCATAAAAGTACACATGCTTCAATTTTCACGGCTCGCCGTTTAGTTTGTTGTGCAACAAAATAATGTCATCAAACAACAGTTAAGCACTGTTGGCCTTACCCCCATCCCTGTCCCTCCATGGTGTTCGCACTTTGTGAATTTCTGCAGATTGTCACGTTGTATATTGAGAAACCTCAAACGTCATGATATTAACATGAAACTAATCACTTTTATGTTAGAAAACTTTTGAAGTGAAGATTTTGTTGGGGGAAATTGCGTAGCTTGAAAACAGGGTTGCCGCACTTTCGGTGAATCTTTAATTTTCATAGGTAGAGGCTTATCAAGACCACGTGATTGGTCACTGGACATCTACGACAATACTTCTAAAAGATCTGAATAGATATATAAAAATAATCAAATGCACTAAGAACTTTGTGACCATATCCTGTTTGATTATTTACCTTGCATTTCATAGATAACGCAACTGAAAATAGAAAATAATCCATTCGCAAAAGGGTTTAGAGGAGCTTGTAATACAGATCATTACGCAAGTGTAAAAAGGTAAGTGTCATCTCAAATTTATTTCCAAGTTAATTTGTTGGGTGTCTTATTTTCATGGTTAATTTTAATAACTTTAATAACATGTTGGGTTTCTGAACTGCTGCCAAGTTATCTGTGAGATTGACAGTCGACTAGCGGATGGGTAGCATTTTTGAGAGTTCAGGTGCGAAAGCTCATCAAAACTTCCCAAGAGAACAAAATGCTGATCTACCTCAGAGTGTGCAAAGTATCTTTGATAAAGCCATCTGTCGTATTATGGGCCTTCATTTCACCTTAGCGCTCAAAATACGTGAGATGGCCTGATGTGGGAGCCGTTTTTATCTACATTTTTCACGAAATCTTTATTTTTTAATTTATACGGATGCATTTAATTTGATTTATGGTTGCACAGTTAAAAAGCTTATTTATGCTGCTTTTACGCTTCTCAAATCAACCCTCAGCTAACCCACGTCATTTTATCTACAGAGAGATTTTTGTAGTGTAAAAGCAGCACACCATTCTTTTCCTTTTTAGGGCTAACTTTAATTGATGTTTAATTCAAAACAGTCACAATGAGAATGTCCATTTTGTGTTCCTTCTTCTAGTCACACAATTCACTGTTCAAATATATGACCATTAAGAATAGACGTTTTCATTTTGCAAATGCAGTTGTAATACTTTATGTCAAGTTGACACAAGCTTGATTGTTGTCACAAGCTGGAGCATTGTCACAAGCTACCTTGTTGTCACAAGCTGGATTGTTGTCACAAGCTAGAGTATTGTAACAAACTACATTGTTGTCACAAGCTGGATTGTTGTCACAAGCTAGATTATTGTCACAAACTAGATTATTGTTACAAGCTAGATTATTGTCACAAGCTAGATTATTGTCACAAGCTCGATTGTTGTCAAAAGCTAAGTTGTTATCACAAGCTCGATTGTTGTCACAAGCTAGCAAGCTAGATTGTTGTCACAAGCAAGATAATTGTCGCAAGCTAGATTGTTGTCACAAGCTAGATTGTTGTCACAAGCTAGATTGTTGTCACAAGCTAGATTGTTGTCACAAGCTACATTGTCGTCACAAGCTATATTATTGTCACAAGCTATATTATTGTCACAAGATAGATTATTGTCACAAGATAGACTGTTGTCGCAACCTAGATTATTGTCACGAGCTAGATTGTTGTCACAAGCTACTTTGTTTTCGGTTAGAAGCTGACGAGATATGGTTCCTTAGAAATGGTTTGTCTGATCATCCCCATTAGAAGCTTTGGCTAAACAAATATGATATTGTGAGATCTCAAGACATATACTCGCGACGGCAGTTGAAAAAGGAAGGATCAGTACAGGGATCTAGAACTTTAAACTGGAACTCGTTTTCGCCAGAATTGATTGTGAAAGGGAGAATGAATTTAAAATAGAGACGATAATGTTATGTGTTCTAAAATTGGCCACGATAATTTATTTAAAATGTCAAGGAAGTCATAGCGGAGTTTCGTTTGGGTTGCAGAGGCATACTTTTGCAGTGGCACAACCAACAAAAACTGACTTCATAAACTTGTTTCCAAAAAAGGATGTTTGCAATCTGTGTTCACCTTTGCCCTTTAGTACCTATCTCTCCCAGCACGTAGCAAGATGATGATCGTTGGGGTTTTTTTTACTACTTTATTCCCAATGGAAAAGAGGTACTCGTTCTGGCAGAAGTGGTATCGATACAAGGGATTGGCTTTTAAGTCAAAACGTGCATTAGATCTGCTGCGACACCATTTAAGGTGAAGCATTTGTTGTTATTAGGTGAATGCGCATGATCAGAGAAGTTACCCTATCGAGCGATGCAGCGCTTCCGATTCATCAGCTTGTTTACTCACGGCCTGATGGTCGAGAAGCATCCCTTATGCATGCTTCCACTGCACGTTCTTTATTGTTCAGTGATGTTTGGTGGTTTTACTCTTTCCTTTATTTTGGTTACTTAATGTAGTTTCAATAATAGATCCACTACACATCATAGGCGACTGGGTAAGAAGTTACCGACACTTCAAAAAGTCTTCCCTAAGCTCATGGATATATAATACTCGAACCGTTTCACAACCGTGACCTAATCTGAGGGTCTTCCACTCCTCGACCTTGGATTTTTGAATACCAGAACTTCATAATCAATAACTAAAATAGATCATGCTTTTTCATCTAGCAACAGCTAGAAACAGTTGTGGTTTATGGAAAGGAATATCAGCCATGCGTAGGACACAGTGTGTATAAAACGTTATTAGACCTATATATTTTTGGAAGTTGCCTTATTTTGACAGGCAATCTTATTGTCTGGATGGACTTTTGAATAGGTAGTGCTATCTATCATCTGCTGCATCGAAAGTCGTGATAAGACGTCGGCTTAGCTTAATTACGCTTTAATGTTACAACTTTAATCCTGTCGATTGCGGTTTTGTTGCAGTCTGTCGTGGCTGTAAGAGATAGCTTCGGAGTAAGTTTAGCGAAGGTACAATTAACCAACCAAGAATATGCAAAAATAGAGTGGAAACTGTTATAGTCTTGCCTCGAAGAGCTTCATATCAGGGAATCATAGGCAAGGTTTTTGAAGGTATATAACGGGAGCAGCTGAAGTTGTGCTTTCAGCAGGATTGAGGAAGGGTAAAAATGCTAAGTAAAACACTTTTGTATAAACAGCGAGAGCGGCGGAAATCGTACTTTTTCTGAACAGTTGTGTTAAAAATAGGTAAAGATAATTAATCAAAAGGAATATGAAGGCTGTCAAGGTTGCGTTTTAAGAGCGTTTTAGAGAAAGAGAAAAACAGAGGCAGGCTTTTATAGGGACTTTGAATGTAGGCGAGGTTGTGACTTTAGGGGCGTTCTGACAAAGTAAAAATAACTAAGCGAAGAGGATTAGCCAACAGAGATAGAGACACTGAAACATTCTCAGCAGACCGCAAGCGATCAAGTAAGGATGGCGAAAGAGGAGAGAGCGAGATTTTCATAGTTCGTTGACTTTTAAAAGCATGAAGTAATAGTATTTCATTTGCGATGCTGGAACGGTTGAATTTAATGTCCGTCTGGATGCTTTTCATTGTTTCCTATGATTTTATAGCATTACAAAATGGTACCTAACTTAAGGTCTTGTACCTTGTGCTAAACTATTGGTATTTAAGGGTCTCGGTCACTTGAAGTTGGGGTGGTCGTTAACAGTCTCCTTGCTTAACTCCTGAACCGCTACTATTACGACGACAGAACCTGGCAGACGTAGAAGATCAATGATAGACAAAGATACCAACGTGGTAAAATTAATGTTGATGTCATTGAAAATGTAATGACTTCATTACTTTTGCCGAATTATGTTTGCACTCAAATTCGTAATTTTCCTATGTTGCAGATATTGCAAATCATATTTAAAGATACGTGTTGCTGTGATACAACGCAGTGTAAAATTATGATTATTCTTACAAATAGTGACTTTTACGTGATTATATCGGCCTTTATGTTGCCAGTGAAATATTGTTAGTTTTGTATCTTTAGTGCTATTTTGCAAACAATGCATAACAAAGAATATCAGTAGTTGTTGCCATGGCAACTACACCATCAAGCATTACTACAATTTCTTTGGTGCTGCAATTCGTCACAACACTTAGCGGAATATGTATAAATATATAACTAATTTTCTAGATAATCGATACGCTACACATAGTG
>JAAAKL020003665.1:0-22558 GCA_010016065.2 Carybdea cf. marsupialis auct. non (Linnaeus, 1758)
TCCTGCCAAGATACATAAACCCTATCCATATTACAGACACTACTTGCTTTAATGCTTGTACATCAAAGGGTAGGGGCAGTAATCAAAATACTTAGCATAATTTGGGAAACTAAGAATTATTTCCCTAAGCACATAGTTCTTGATTACTTATGGATGTTCAGGATCTAATACAACAATATCTAAACTAATATAAAATGAACTAAGCAAATAGTCCTTTGTATTCAGAGGTTGTCTATAAAATGTATACAGAATTCATTTTCATGTATTCCATTACCTGAGAAAGGGAACTCAGTTTCACCTCTTATGGTAAAATTAAGTTCTGTCAAACCCCATAGTTATGGGAGAAGAAGACGTTAAACGGAGAAAGTAAAGTAAAGTAGTAAGTTGCACAAATAGCATTTCCATACTTAAGGAGCATGTTTGCTTTTCCTGTAGTTATGGTGGGTATCACCATTTTCAAGCTATGTTTTAGCACACATACCTCCAGACCTCCAGGAACAAGGTATGACTGCTTCAATGTTTGTAGCATACTTTTCTATGCAAAAATGTTGATGAAAATTGAATGCTGTTACTTCAAATATGACCAAAATTACAAAGAGAAGTAATTCGGCTAAGTAAACAGGAGCCCATTAAATACATCATTAAGCTACTTATCCCTTGACATGTGGATAAAGTTTACTTTCTGATAGGCAACGTTTTGTTAAAATAAGAAAGGTAAGGGTTAGTGGCTCATCTTACTTGCAGAGATACAATCTTTGCCCAGCTCTGAGAGATGCACCGAAAGGCTCAAGGTAGAGATCAACAGCTCTTGACGTCAGTGGTGGAAGCCCTTGACTACTTGTTACATCCCGATAACTCTTTTGATCCGGCAGTACTATTTCGAACTTTTCCTCTCTGGCGTTACTTTGACCTGCTCCAAAATTTTGATTCCTGTCGTAGGATTCCAGTCTGAAATAAGGAAAAAGCAAATACGTTCACTAGTTTTTCAAGCACAAGAACAACACGCTCAATGACACATTTAAACTCCTTTACTGCCACGATATGAATAGCACATTGCCTCCTAAACTCCGCGTGGCAATTTCAAGTTGTTATTCGTAAATAAATCTAGATGCAAATGATTCAAGTTTTTAATGTACCATAGCGCAGCCTAAGATAAGTTATTGACGATACAAGGGAGCAGAAAATAAGTAACGCAGTCGTTCTACATTATGAGCTTTACCAAAATCTGTCAATATCTTCTGAGCTCATAAACGTAAAGATTTTAACATCTGGCCTCGGAAAAGCATTTCAATATGGAAGATATCCAAGAAATAATACCGGTCACTTACCTCTCAATTAGATCCTTCTTTCGGCCAGATAACCTGGCACAACGGTCGGATAACTGTTTTCTAAGCTCCCGTAGACTCCAAGTATCGTACCTGCCCATTGTTCACCAAGGTTTGTGATAAATAATAAATCTGAGGGAATGAAATCTCACAGAAGCAGAGGACATAAATTGTGTTGTATTACTACCACTTGCGTGTAAAGTTCTGTAAACTAAGAGAGTTTACCTTGAGCCTGAAGACCAGCCTCGCTTGCGAATTTTTCTTTGACCCCTCATTGCAAACGAGGGCGAACAACCCGGGACTTTAGCGACATTCCTCATTGATGATGAGTTTATTTCTATGTTTATTGAGAAAGATAGAGGGATAGATCTGCATTGGAGATAGCCTTTCAAAGACAAAACAGTTCTACTTTAGATGTTCCTGACATGATAAGGGAATTGTGGCAAAACTATTTTTATAGCACACCTTGTCCACATTTACACCCTACGCCACTGCCTTACGATAAAATGCAATGAGGCATCTTTCTTATAGACCGCAGAATTCATATACACATTAGTAGTTTGAACCTCTTGGTCATATTTAAAACATTGAAAATAGAAATAGCTCTCAAGTTTTAGGATCCTGTTTTAGGATTCATGCATTTGTCTCTTGTACGTTTTATCCTTACTCATTCACGGATGAAATTGTATACCTAGAGTACATCGATCAACTTTAATAATAAATAAAAACTGTAACTACAGTCTAAAGACAGCAAAAAATAGCAGGTACGTTTTTTAAATGTTTTAACAGAAAATCCAAATTTTAAGTGGCATATTGATGTGAAAATCTGTGGAAATTTTTGACTTTTGAAATCTCATTATAAAATCAGATGAAAAATGTAAAAGCGCTTTTTTGCTACATATTGTAATCAGCTGCCAAATATAACAGCAATGGTTGAGCAATTAGCTTGTCAGTCGAGTAAAAAATCGCATACCATGAACAAATAGTTCACACCTAATAAGATATAGGGTAAAACTTGTATAGAAGCCCATCATCTTACAAGTATTCAACAACGTTTTTAGGAGTTATATTTGCAAGGGCTTTTATAGAAGGGCAAGGAGAGGTTACCAAACCAATGGAATAATAATAATGATAATGGAATAATAGAGTACGTAAGACTTAATAACTAATAACGTTAATATGGCTTACTACTTATGTAGTATTGACTTGAAAATTGCAAATATCAAGAAGCGAATACCTTAAGGTTTTTTGTTATACCGTGTCCCTCTCTCAATAGTCGAGAAAAAGGTAAAAAAATTAAGTTATGCGCCATAATGTAGTATAGACATATTTTGAGTTTCTAAATGACTTCCCGTTGGAATGCATGTTCCGTATATTCCTTTAAACATTTAACAAACCATGGAAGTTAAGATTCCGTAGACTGAATATTCAATATCTACTGGTTGTTTTATTATTTACAACTGACCATATACTCCTGATTGATTAAACATTAGGTTACATTGATTACAACAATTCTGTTTCGTTTTTAATAAGTACTACAATGAGCTTTAATTACTTTCATTGACACAGTATAGTGATATTCCGGGCTTCTTTCTCTAGTTCTATTTCTGCATATACAGTAAGGCAATGGGTTGGTACATAGAGGGCTCCTATATTTACCCATGTTATTCTATTATACCTACCTCTCACATTATTCAGGAGATATCTGTTTCCATGAAAATAAAAATTGCATAATTTTTTAATTGCATATTTAAATTAAATGAAATATATAGAAAATATTAAGAAAACAAATGCATAAGATTCAAAGGTCGATCCTTACATAATAGTTATTACAGAAGAATGACATCCCTTCAGACTCCTTAAAAAGTTCATCTAAGGTGTTGCAGCACACCTCCCCGGAAATTTCTGCCTCTTCTTCTTATAGCAGTATGTTAAGAGCACCGTAACTAGCTAAAAAGTAGCTAAAAATCACCGTGTTTACTGATGATACCCTACGTGATATACCAACGGAAGGCAATATTTTGGTGTTGCTCTAACGGGTGCAATCTTAACACTAAAACCTGTCAAAAAGGATCTGATTCGAGCTGAGCATCATTAGCTCTGAATTTCTGCGTAAACAGTGTGGTTTCTGTATTATTCTCTTTTCTTTCGGAAATTCTTTTGTTGTCAATGAAAAAAAGTATGGTCTATTGATTAATTTAAGTTGAAATTTGTTGCGTCCCTGGTCAGTTGATAATAGCACAAGGTGTTATTGAATTTACAATAATTAGTAAAGTTCGTCTTAACGAGAGCTTTCAACCGCTCTAGAGTCTAGACTTTTGAGGTTCCCTTGACTCCGAGGGGGAGGACAGGGGGCAGTAGCTCTATCGTTGTTATCAATTCCCTGAATAATAGTAACTGTGGAATTAAAACTGGCATTAGAACTGGAAGCGATGGCGTTACAGCAATGGTGTTACAGCAATGGCATTACAGCAATGGCGTTACAGCAATGGCGTAGCAGCAAGGCCGGAAGCTGACATTCACTTAACGAGTACTCAACAGTCCACTACAGGAAAACGATCAAAAACTATAAAACAAGCTTAATTCATTAGGTTTAGGAAACACAAAACACAAAAGCAAGTGCAAAAAGTGTTTTAGTGCCGTCACGGGTAATTTGTATGATGTATGCCTTTAAACTGGATTTACCTTCCTTTCCTTTAGTTTTAATTGAGTTAACTTGCTAACCGAATGAATACCTGCTGCACAGAGTTTACTTTTTTTAACGATATAGCAAGTTTGATTTTAGGTTCCTCCAGTCAAACTGACAAGCTCATGCAGTTATTTCTTTTTATAATATTTGAAAATAGCCACAATATGATACATTACTGTACACAATAGATAATTGGGTTATTTTGAAAACTTCCAAGGTCGTATAAACTGATTTTAGCGGTACATTAACAATACAGGAACAATCTTAAAATACAAGGGTTTTCAAGGTTCATGTTTGTAAAACAATAACATTGACAGCTTTGGGAATTTCAGTTCAAATTACACGTCTCCAGAAGCTATTCGATTTAACTTGACCGTATAAATAGGCGTTTCACCGGTACAGTAGCACAACAAAGCTTTATTTCAGTTTGGATGAGAAACTGATGTTTCATTCCCAGAACGATGGTTGCCGTATATCAAAGAAGCAACAGATCGTCTAATCGGAGACAATCGCAAGAAGAAATTTACAGCTCGAAGCAATGCACTTGACAGGATGAATAAAAACGTCAAATCGCGTAGAGCATGGATAAGAATGCAGTCACACTCTGAACATGAGTTCATATATATAATCATTACGCATGTAGGCAGATAGCTGATTGCAAATACAAACAGCATGATAATGAAGGACATGGTTACCCTTCGTTCAGAAATCCCGGAGTTCCTTAGTGTCACCTTGGGTTCTCTAGGAGAAAGAGGAACGGTTCTTTTACTGTTCTTTGAAACTGATAATGCTACAGCATTCATAGCAACTTGATCCTGAAAGTGCACTACACTTGTGCTTGGTTTAATTGGTCTCCTGATCAGTCGACTGTGATACAACCAAAACGTTGCTACCATGAGGATCATCGCCAACGTTACTGTAGTGGAAGCAAATACGGCAAGATGCTTTATGTATCCAATTTTCAGATAAACAAGTGTGATCAGGATTGAAAGCATCCACGTTGAGGCAATGGCAGTTCTCTTCTTCCACTTTCCGATGCCATCTCTGTATTGAAATGGGAAGACAATTGCATATATTCGATCCAGACTTAACAAGGCCATTGATAAAACAGATGCTCCATTGATGATAAAAAGAGACATGTGAAGGAACTTGATTTCAAATGGAGGCATACTTACAGCTAGTGCTTCCTTCAGATGAAATACTGCAGAGGCAACATCAGTGAGCAATCCAGTTAATAAATCACCAAAAGAAATGTTAAGAAGAATGCTGTAGAACAACCCACTCATAGACTTCTTCTTGTTCTTAGCGATTGCTAACACGATGCACGCATTTAGCATCGTTGTACTAAAGCACAGAAGTACTGATATTGTTGTGCTAAAAAGGGAAAGCGCCGTCTTTCCATGTACCGATCCACAGGACGCTGCACCTCCCATGATGTTCAAACTTCGATTTCAAGATTTAGCTGAAAATAAGTCTCGAACCCATATGTGAAAATCTACAAAGTAAGGACAAGAAAATGCATACTGAATTATGAAACCAACGGCATCGCACATTATCCTTTAAATATCTGACCATCAAAATAAATTACAATGCCGGTAAACTCCCATGAAGTACGGAATGACTGCCAAATGCTTTCAACCGTCAATTACGTGACGAACTGTACCGACACTCGTCTCTTCTTTAATGGGACGCCTATGCTTACAGGTTTTTTGTATCAGGACCTAGACATCTCTTTACTATCCAAACACCGCTTGGCTTCCTTTCCCATTAATCTAACACTGATTGGATCAAGAAAATTCCAAGATTAAATCTATTATAAACTAGCTCTAGTCCATCGTCGATGTTGTCAACTCTGATAATTCTCCAAAAGAAAATCACACAGATTATTTTCTCTCGTGATCACGTCCACTGGTTTTGCATTGTGCCAAGCACCATGCAATTTATGTCAAGGCAAAGTATCTAATGCAGAAGTCAACAAAAGTGAGGCCATGTTTGTATTAACCTGCTATCAGGATGAAAAGAGTGAAAATGATTATACGCACTGTTGATACAGCTTTATCAAAAATTGGCAGATAGGGGACAAGCAACAATGTTGATATTGTTGATAAATCTCGTAAATGTAGCGTCTTTGTTGATATAAGGAATTAAGGATTCGATTTTATTGAAGCAGGAACTATCAATGTTAATGGGATAAGTGAGAACATAAAGTGAATCTCAAGGTGATAAAGACTAAACAACTGTGGGCAAAGTTAAAAGTTGTACATCAAATTCTGATTAAGTTTGCGTCATTCTATAAGCGGGTTTGATTGGCGACATTTACAGTAGCCACTGTTCTGTAGATTTCTTAACACGAGTTTTCTACCGTAGCTTTACACGGCAGGGAAGAGGATGACGTAAAACGAGTACAATCCTGGATGATTTTTAATTGAGAAGGAGGCAATGTAAATAACAAGTACGTATTGACGTTTCATTGTTTTATAATCAAATTTTGCATGACAAAAAAATTTGATGCAAGCACCACAATGTAAATAAATGCCATTGAATTGTCTCATACTCAGTAGTGACTCGTAATCAAAACTCCTGTGTATTGAGTAGAACACCCTATCATAAAATCACGAAGTAGAACGCTCCCCTTGTGTGAGGACAATGATCCTCTCGCATTTCTTATTACTGTAACCAAGCATTTCTGTTCTTCCTTGCTACTTTAACACCCCAATGCTAAACAATTTGGCAAAAATCCATCTCAGATATTAAAGATTAGGAGAAGCATAAATTGCAAATAAAGCATAAACTTTGCGCATTACATGCCTAATCCTGCAGAGGACTCAATTTAAAGCTAAAAATTTGCAACATCCTATCCCATAATCCTAGATGAAGGGCTTTGACTGCAATTAACCACGCTGCCTAACATACCTAACTCTACTCAGAGGTGGAACCAGACATTTAAGAGTGGGAGCAGTGAGGTCTGCCCCCCCCCCCCCAAAAAAATATATATGAAATTTATGAAAAAATTTGGAACAATCTGACGTGCCCTAGAACTAGAAATTAAGCAGTTTTGAAACTTGACAAGATGATTTACTCGTCCGAAAATCATCAAGGACGAGATCAGACTGTAATGCAAACCATCTCCATGAATCGAACTCTAGGAAATGCTCCATGTACTGTATATCAAGTAATGTAGGGAAGGTAGAAAAATACACAGGGTTCTTGATAAAGAACAAGCCTCACACTACCCTTCCCTACGATTATTTACTCAACGGTTCTGCAGGGCATATTTTTTAAAAGCGGGGAGGACAATTCCCCCATTCTCCTCCCCTGGTTCTGTCCCTGACTCCGATGATCCCTGTGATTTGTAATGTGGTATTTAACGAGAATGTGCGGTTACCAGTTGAAGATAAGGCAAAGGCGAGTTTGCAATAATCCAATAATGCCTTCATTAAAGACTTAAAAGACAAAATGACACTAAATGTGTGCAAAATCTGTTGAACACGCCATCTGAGGGTTTTACTATTGATTGGTTTAGTAACACTACGGCACTTGCTTCCTTCGTTGGCTGCCTTAGCAGTTGCTTCTTTCAAGCATTCAGTTCACTTGAATCTACGATTTGAGACTTATATATAATCGGAGACAAAGCTCTTTTGTGCCAACAATACTTCAGTTTTGTTAGTATACTAGCTGCTTTTTATCTAAGTAGTAAATATGGGAGGCCCAGTAATGAAGAAGAGTCTTGACACAGTAGGAAAGATGTACACTCTTGGGTGCATAATAGTCAAAGGATTGGAACAAACTAAAGGCATGGACCGATTCACAAAGGAGGGTGCAAAAAAAAATGGAAGGGGCGAAGGAGCAGTAAAGAAGTGTTACTGAGCATTGCATATTGATAAGTAAGCATTGAATCTTATATATGTTAGCGTTATTTTATGACTTATTACACAGCAATTCAACGTTTACAAGAAAAGAAAATATCTAAGAATTCAAAAGAAGTGTATTCTCGTGCATTATCTCATCATAGAAAATTAATCCAAAGTGTTAAATGTTATACTTGAATTGATCAGAATGCTACCTCAGTCAACGAGATGATTACAAAGTAAAACACCACATTTTGGATACAGGCACTCCGCACTCCAAACTATCTTATTTGTTGACATCATTTATTGCATGATTCATTTGAAGACAGCATATCAAGATGGAGAGATGCAGATCAAATTTTAGGATTCTCTGTACGTTCCTTATACTTATACTTATGCAATTGCTTATACTGAACAGTATTACTGGAAAGTTCCCGCAATCACCTCAATTGCTCTTTTATCGTATTATCTAGAACTCATCAAACCCCCAAGTATAACCCCAAACGCCCCAAATGACTGAGCACATTATCACTCCTTTGTCCAATAGTGCCAGCCGGATAAGTTGAGTCATTAGCTTTCGATGATCCCAACTTCTATCCCTTCCAACACATTCCCTCGGGTATTTGCAATATTGGTTTCAAGATACGGGTGATCAAATTTAAACCGTAATAAAACCTGTAAAGACAGGAATGATGGTCTCGAATTAATCAATACAACGAGGAGTTACGGTGTACAGTTAGCATTAATACAACGCTCCAGATTTGATCGCTTTCTCAGCCTCCCATTATAACAGACATATTTGCATTTTCCTTCACAGGCAACTGGGTTAGACCGTAAAAACTTTTCATAACCCTCTGAATTTCAACACACGTCTACAACCAACTACGACAATTTGAAAGGTATCTCTAGGAGACAAAGACTGTAGGCTATTTTTCATGCACAAGGCAAAAATGGCTTTGGCCCCATTTAATCTAAGGCAAGTATGACCTTTGCTGTTTTTCTTATAAGCTTTTTAGAGACGGTCAGATTTTTTCTCTCGATAAGAAGATGTTGAATTTGCAGTATCGTATCTGTTTTTGATTCCGCAATACTGGTATCATAACGGAAGTACCCTCTTCCAACAGTCGAACAGACGCTCTTTTAGTATTACTATGATTAACTTGGAGCAAGAATTCTTTCTAGAGATAGAGTAGTGTCAGCTTCTTTCTTTTAATCTTCCAGTAAAACTCTTTTTGGGGATAGGACATGAATTTTTTTTGTCAGCTTTAACCTTTTTTTTGACTTTAACCCTTTCGGGGTCAGTGATGTTTGCTTCAAAGATCTATGTTATCTGTTGTAGCATTGTTGACACACTTCCCCGGACAACAGTTTTGCTTTCTTAAAGCATTTTTGTGGTGAAATGCCATGAAATCAAAGATGAACTAGAACATTTCGGACATGGGTAACGCCTAGAAATTACGAAGCAATAAGCATATTTTATCTAAGTCACATGAAGAGGAGGTGGGTGTTAATATGCGAAAGCTGTTTTTAGAAGATGTGGGCAGCGCTATTGACAATCAGATCCTTGTTTCAACAACAGTGGCAGAAGAAAGTTCATAAATGCTCACATAGTTTCAGATTCAAGGATAGAAAATTTTGTATATTAGAGTAAATGCGTATTCTACTTAGAAGTTAGTTTATAATTGCTCAGCCAGAGCTTTCCCTATTACATATTATTTACTTCCATAGGTTTATATTCAATAACTTCATTTCCTTTCTAATGTGAATATTTGAGGAACAGAATTGTTACAGAATAGAGAATGCTAGAAGAAACTTGTAGTATGGCTTTTCAGCTACTGAGAGTCAGAGTCACCCTTTTTTTATTAACACATTAAAACATTGCACATTTTTTTACAGAGAGATCATCATAATGTCGTGTGTCATTAGTCATATTAGGAAATGGAAGGAAGTGTTTATCATTGGACATACAAAAACGTCAATTTTTAATAGTAATAATGGACGTGTATTCCGAAAACTTCATTCATCTCTTAAGAAGGGAAGAGTTCTTATGTTTTTTTTATATAACTGTCCTTGTCAGTTGTCAGCTTTGGAAAGGTAAAAAGGAAATTTGTGTGTACTATTGATTTTATTGTCACAATACACTCATGGAAACACAAGAGAAAACAAACTATGTAGAAACAACACTTCAGTATTGTGGTACCAGAGAACTCCTATATTCCTTTGATTTGCTTACATATTTGACATGGGGCATGAATTTTGGATTATGAAAATTTCGTTGAATAACAGCTTCTTAAGATTTCAGTTAGAACTATTAGTTAAAGCAGTGCTTGCAAGGGCATTGCGCTGGTCATAATTAACCTAATTTAATCAGAAATTTCTCGCCTTGCCTCGTACAGCTGCTTCCGATACATAATTCAGATCTGTGGAACATCGTTCTGTAGATTAAGAATTTAGACCAATTTCTTTTATGATCACAATCATCGTCATGTTGACATCAGAACAAAGACCTCTTTCAAAGTAAACAGCATCCAACACACAGTCGAGAACTGAACGTTGTGAATGAAAACATCAACAAAATATACAAAGTAATAAAATTTTTTATGTTGTCGATGTTTAGATCAAGGCGCGAATATCAATTAACACAAAGGAAAGAGTAACTCAGGTAGACATGAGTCTGAAAAACATGAACTCGGGATAACGAAAAATGTGCATATATAGAATGGTCTGCAAAGTGAAATTCGAACGTATTGTGAAGTCCAGTTTACATTCAGCTTTACGTACATAGGACCTTTGAGAAAGTATGCCTATAACTTTGACACGTAATTGTATAGATGAAAATAATGTTCCTGAAAAGCTACATCATGTAAGAATTCTGTTATGATTGCTTGACAATTTCGATAATAGGGTGCCTTGCAAACCTTAATGAGTTACTAACAGAAATTTATCAAAATGATATTAACATTTTCTTACGTCGAGACGGTATAAAAGCTATTTTCCTTTTTATGCCTTTTTCTAACGGTACGGATTGAGTACAGTAATGTGATAGTCTGTATACAACAAGGTAAAGTATATAATTAAAAACAAACAGAAAAATCTCATTTTGTAACTGCGCCCCGCTCGCCTTTAAATACCAACAGCATTTTTCACGAAGCCTTTTAAATTCTGGTCAATCGAAACACCATTCTCTACTGATCCTTATATTAATATTTATGTATTGCACTTTCATTTAATGAGGCTCTTATACCTAACATCACTTGTCTCTCCCGTGCAGCTCTCTCATTCTACTGCCTAGTCCCTTTTGAACAAATACGTTGGCAGTAAAGCATAATACACAGGGTATAGACTCATGAGAAATAATAAAGAAAACGTTTGAAGATTGCGTGAAGCAAAATAACATTGAGGATCAAGAAATAGTAACTGCTAGAAAGTTAATTTACCCATAATAACCATATATTCTTGGCAAAGACACAAATTTTGCATACAGATGTACATTTTACTAAAACCTGATATGAGTGTTTTGATTAATGTGTCATCAGTGCAATACCAGGGGAAACAGTTTTAACGTTGTTTGCATTTACATGAGCAACTTCGTTCAGGACTCATGGGAAGCAGAGAGACATAAATCACAGAGATGCTACTTTCCTCACGTAGCAATAATATGCATCTCAATGGAAATTTATAATTATATCTGGGCAATGTCCCTCTTTAGTAATCAAATCTACCTATACGTCTCTTACACGTGCTCCATAAGAACTTCTTAGGAGCAGAACGTGCTATAATGAGTTCAGGTCTTAGATAGAATACAATAGACGCTATAATAAATACATGAGGCGTTTAGAAGTAATCTCTGTCATGCATTATTCTCTTACTACAGAGAAATGAAAATAGCTTTTTACTGTAATTCAGTAATGTAATCAGACTTCACTATGTAACCTCAACATCAATAACTGTCGGATGTCGAAATACAAGTGTATTTTGATATATAAATGTATATATGTCGAGGAAGTCAGAAGTAATATCTGTTAGAGACCTTTTTTCTAAGTGGATAGAAATACTCTGGGTTACATGGAGTGTGGTACGCTCTTAGTTTTCACAATATTTACTCAGTTTTGTAACTCTTCAATAAACCCGTGAACGTACTGTAATTGCTATACTATTCACTTTTGTTTACGCTAAAAGATTGTGAAAAGCTATCTAGGAGAGAGATAAATAAAATCAGAAAAAGATGAAAAGAAAGCATAAACAAAAGTTTAAAGCCTAGAGTGCTTATAAACTTTTTGGAAGTATCCTAAAGAAATGTTGCTCTACATACTTTTCTAAACAAACTTTGACTGGAACTTTTCAAGGAATAATGTTTTTAAAGCTTAAATTTTAAAGGATCCTGGAGGCGATTCACTGGTCATTTATTCCGGCCTTTGATTCCAGCATACCGTAATGCCGTGATTATCATAGGATTCCCACGTAAGGTTATACAATGCTAATGCGGAGGAATAGAGACCTATATACATGCATCCGTGCATACTTCAATATGTGCCCACTAACATACCTATGATTGATTACAGCACAGCTGAAACGGGTTTGATGGGACTGTTTGTGCCTGATTAGATAAGACTAGACGTATGCGCTATGACGGAATCTTTGAAGCATCGAAAAGGAGATGTTCTTTAAATACGATAATGTTTCATAGATTTCAGATTTGATTACACTGGTATTTTGGGCATTTTTGGTTTTGGTTTTTTATGGTGGCATACTCGATTTCGAGCATTGATTTGTTAGTTCGAACTAATAGATCGATGATTTCGAGCGTAGCCTATTGCTCAGCCAGAGTAGGGGAGAGAGCACATTTACAGGGGTGGACTCCCGTTGCCTTTCCCAACCGATAGCCTTGCTATCGGGTTAGGCAGGATTTGAACCCATAACCTCTGTCATGTGAGTCCGATTTCTTAACCACTAGACCACGGCGGCTCTGGTGTAACTGATGTAAAACCGTTACTTGGTTAAAAACGTTTCTTGTAGAAAGACTTGTCATGGTACTAGTATGTTGTTCTTTTTCTCGTTTCAATTATCAGACGAAAGTTGAAATTAAATTTTATAGTGTATCTAAATATTTGTCTCAAATAGATAAACCATTCAACTCAGAAGAAGAATTGCAAGCATAAAGAGAATCATGATGTTCCATTTTACTGCTTTAGCTTTTTCTCTGGAACCTCGAAGACAGAATTTACTCTTTACAACTTACTAATAAATAACAATGATAAATGATAACAGTAATGGTAATAATAACCTCCATGATAATCCAAATAGGTCATTTATTGCAATGTAACTCATTTAGCTATTGATGAAATCTGCTAGCAATAGAAGCCCTTTTTAAATAAACAGATATTCTTTATCCTCATAGTTTAACAATGTCCTCTGATTTTCGCAGAGAGGTTTCTAAATTCGTTTCGAGAAATAATCATAGGAACTTGTTTGCCAGTTAATCTTAACATAAATAGCTCTTGTTGATAACTGTATGGTAAGAAATTAAGTTAGACACACACCAAGGAAAGATTTTCTTTAAAACGCAGATCAAACGCAGATGTACTTTACGAGTTTGGAGAAAGATTAGTCAGGTTTTAGGGAGGAGAATATGGATTTCCTCTTTAAATTCTGGAAAAAGGTTGTAATATGAAGATGTTGTAGAATACATCAGCGTATTATAGGAAAAACCAGCCAAACTTGCAATGAAGGTTTGTGCAACGCAGAGCGAATCGTAGCTCCAGCATTCTTGAAAATCAGAATTTCCAGAGCCTTCTGCTGTGGCAACTGTCGTACTGCAGGTAGGCCGGTATTCATTTAGGTTTCAATATTTATAGTTTTCTACTCATCCTTTTTATCTTCCTGTTCTCCTTCTTCTCCTTCTACTTTTGCCCATAGCTGGAGTATGAGCATTCCTACAAATGATCTCCATCAAACTTTGTCAAACGTGTCCTGCGCTTGCATTACTCGTGCCCTGCGCTTGCATTACTCGTGCCCGTAGATCCCTATCTAAGACACATCTTCATCTTGTTCGTTATCTTTCTAGTAACATTTTCACGTCAATCATTACCATGGCTGCCTTCTATTGCTCTATTCAGCATTTTATAACTAAAAAGGTACGTTTGATCAAACAACCTGCAGAGAAGCATTATATATGTTCTGAGATAAAAAATTCGCTTTGTTACTTCCATCAAAAAACCGAAAACGCGCATAAAAATATTAAATGCAATACTTTAAGAATCAGAAAGGAGGGTATGTTTACTATCCATCAAAAGAGCAAGAAGCAATATTATCAAGCCCACGCATTCAGCTTCTTCTTGTTTACACGTAATTTAAAATTCATAATTTGATATCCCTAGGAAAAATAAGAATGGATATTACATAAGGTAAGCATGAAGTCAAGCCACCAGAAGAGATTTCATTCAATGTTATCGTTGATTCTGGCGAATCGGCTTTAACAAGCTGATATTATGAAATTGAGACATTTGTTTGTAATATTTATCATCAAACAGTAGAAGTGTCTTCGTGTTCGAAACTGACCTATTTATACATACACAAGTGTTTCGCGGTCTGAGGAACGTCAGCAGAGGATATGAAACCAAAGGTAGCTGCGGTATTTCGCTTTTCGTTTTTATAACTGCTTTGTAGTGTTAGGCTCTACCTTGTTGTATTGAGCACTCTAGCAACAATATCAATACTTGTTGGTATATTTATGCATATACATATATAGAGAGAGATAAGACTGTTTCAAATTCCAACGTTTAGTGGTTGATAGATATGAAAAGATGTCATAAATAAAAAAAAGACAAGGGAGGAGTATTCTTCTTTTTTATTACCGTTTTTAAGCAATAGCGCTTTCGGTGTTACTACTTCTTCAGTTGCTTGATGTTATGATGTTATATATGTATATGCATATATATATATAAAATTCCAAGTACATATAGCTTACTTTCATTCAAGACATGAATGCAATGTTTCTTTACATTAACATTAGACATGCGTATTCAATGTGCAACATCTTAAGATGAACAGCAGTATAGGCATAGTTACAACACAACCTCAAATCTTGAATATGACATAACTCACATAATTTGATATACAAACATATGTGAACGTCATGTTATTGTATGCAGCCATAAATCAAGTGTTCGTTTCATAGCAAAGTGCTGCTAACTAAGCCTTGAACCTTGCATCAAGCAAATAATCTTTACTTTATTGGATGCACTATTCGGGTTCTATCCTTGCAGTTCATAAACGACAAAAACCTATTGTAGTTCTGGTAAAAACAAGCAAGCCTAGAAAGCAATTGTAAAACTATTTAAATACATCTTCCTATTTCCACTTCAGATGCCTAATATTGGACTGTATTTAATTTCCATAAAAACGAGACACTGCACCACAGCAGAAATGTATAAAGTGTTGTCGGTAGGAATAATAACAATTCTATGTCATCGCCTAAAAAACCTTACTCTAACGAGTTTATCGAATCCGCAATGTCTATAACTTGAATCTTTTCCAACGAATATTAACAACAGAATCCATAGATTTATCAAAGAGGAGCAAAGATCACAGTGTATTCCGCTGATCAATAGACACAACAATATAGGCAAACTGCACCAGCGCTTGCTTTGAAAACATTAACTTTTTATTCCAAAATCCCCTCGTAAGGCCTCAAACTCTGTGTATATCATACAATACATTTATTGTTTCAAGAAACTTGTGGTAAACTTATGGAACTTGATAGTATCTCACTTTTTAAGTAGAAGAGAAGTATACTAAATGTTGTTTGAAATAAGATGTGTATTTCAAAAGGTAAAAGCTTATTTACTCCAAGTATAAATGTGCTCATGACAATGTGTATGACTTTACGTAGATCGAACTGCATCTCCTTGTTTTTGGCTTTTAGCTTTTTCTAGGCCAGAGCGTTTATCGTCACGCAAATGATAATATGAAGATGCATGCATGATGTACGTCACTTAAATGTGCCTTTATCACTAAAATAATGAAAAAATATAAGTTGATTTTATAATAGACAGCTACGATTTTTCATAGTTATTCAAGTACTTGTTTATTTATTTACTTTTTTCACCTACTCAGTCGGTCACTCTGAATAATGCATTAAGAAACTTTGTTTGCAGCGATGTGTGGAAATGAGCGATTGAGTAGATAGACACCAGCAAAAGATGGAAATATTGAATAAACTAAGACTATCTTAAGTCATTTTTGCATTTGTAAGTAAAGATCAAGTGCAATATTGTTGATACAAGTCCACTACAATTTTTATGTAATAAAAATCTGTGGCTTATAGTTATGTTCTTAAGATTTTGAATACCTGATGATAGCTTGAACTCATCAGGAAGTGACGTAAAAGAAATTTGAGATAAAAGTATTAAATGTAGGCAACGTAATTCTGACTGCCTTCAAAAGCTTATAGCGAATTGCAAGAAGCCATATGTGTAGTACTAACCTGAATATTCAATGTCTATGTTACTTCTGCACCATTCCCCAGCAACTTGTTCTTGCAAACCTGCTCCTAATCCCTGCCGCTGATCAATACAAATCCATGCAAATGCACTTAGACAACGCATTGATCAATCCCTACCTTTCGTTATCAGTTTATATAGTTTTACACCTGCCAGAGAAAAGTGTTTGCCCAACTAGAGCTGTTCCTCAATGCTAATTCACAGACACAGCTTTGTTGACATCCCGTTTGACTGCTAGCAGATATTCCTCAAAGAGCCGAACATATCCAATGAGAGCATACTGGTGCCGCTGGGCACTTTATCTTTTTCTTATAATCCAATGAAAGATACGGCTTCTAATAGCAGGCCTACTTGATAACATTATAAAATCAGTCAATCTAGTATTGGCACTCGAATTTATTATCCAATCAGTATACGACGTGCTCCACAGATAAAGTTATTGAGCTATGATCACGCCCTAGCAGGACATGTCTAGTATAAAGAGCATTTTGCTATAGGAAATGGAAAACAGACTTCCGCGCTCTACATGTGCTAAGTTTTATTGGTATGTTCATGTGGCAATTGATTGAACTGGCTACAAAGATATTTTGCAAAGGCTTAGAGCATTTTAGGATGTCATTAGGTTATTTTGACTGGTGTTTCAAATAGTCAGAAATGACGTTACATAGCTAAGCGACATGACAGACCTCATTCACCTTGATTTTCCTCCCTACCTTGTCCTAATAATAATTTGACATCAAATATGTTTCTGTTATACCGCAACTACAATACGTTACTCTCTTCATAGAATTAACAGACTTCGGCCATTTTCTTTCCTATTTTTGCCGTTGTATTCTGGTTGTTGTCATAGAAGCCTGAATGCAGGTGTAAAAAGTGAATGCACACTTCTATATCTAACGCTCCCTAAAAGCAACTATCTTGCTTATCTCCTAGTTGACAAAAGACTCTTGCTTTTCTCACCGAGAGAGTCTATTTGTTCCTTCCAAAAAGCTACTATTTCATGAGCAGGGCCTTCATTCACCCACAGGTATTGGAGAATTACAAATCTGATTAAAATTACACGAAATAGCGAAAACATTTTAGTACTGAAGAGCTTTTGTCGCCTGACTACTTTGGGCTGAATGTTTAACCGAAAAGCGCAATAGAAAGGCAAGCGTACAGTTGTTGCTAGATTGAGGCTGACTTGTCGGACTCACAATCTTGAGGTAAGTTGACAGAGTCAAGCAATTTGTTCCTTCCTGTATTCGCCGAGTGTCTGCTTCTACAAGGAAACAACTACCTTGGGTTTCAAAAAGCAAATGCAAAAAATTTGACTTTGCAGTAGTGTGGCAGTCACATGAAAACACAGAATGTGACAAAATGTATACGGATTGTCACTTCCGTGTAATAGGTAAAGCTAGGCCTATTCTTCAAACAAATTAGGTCTGTTTTTCAATTAAGCTAGGTTTGTTCTCGAACCCGTCCACGTGAAAGAAAAAGACCGTTGCTTTGTAGAGAAAACGAATTTGTCTTCACATTTGGCCCTTTCGGGCCTTTTCGGTTAACCATTCAGTTCCACTGACACTGGTTGAAACAGCACCAATATGACGGTCGGATTGGCTACTGTTAAAACATAGTTGGGTATGAATTTCACTGGCTTCTTGTCAATTAAAATTCTGACGATTTTGTACTTTGTGGAAATGTTTCCTCTATTTCGTTCAGTTTTATTGTTTTGAACCATGAACAGTCTTTTTGAAAATTTGATCAAATACCTATTAATTTTAAAATAATAGACAGATTTACAAAAAGTACCATCAACAAAACAAGGTATCAGCTAGTACATATTCTGTGATTTATCCTTCCCTATTTAAAATATCGTATGATACTCTCCAAACGAGAGCCTGACAAATGAAAACAATGTTACGAATGGGATTTCTTTGATCTTGTAATTTTGCTACATTCATTTAACATAATTTATGTTTTAGATTTCTGTCTCTTTTTCGTTTTGTTTATTCATTGTCCAATCATGGTTTGTTTAGTTCTTCTTTCGATCCTTTCTTCTGTTGTTGGTTATAATAAATAGGATTGTTCTTTTGAGAAATATCGTTCTTTGCAAGGAACCAGACTGATGGGAGTGAAACGAAACTCGTCTCTGGTTGAGAAATGTTTCTACTATTTAATTTTATCTACAAAAGTGATAGTGGCAAACATCTCTTCAATCATTTAACACGGTAAACCTAGCTAATTCTTGGTTAAGAAAAAGACTACGATATATATTCGTAACATTTTCTTTGCAATGTAATAAAATTAATAGTTAAGTTCCATTATTGAAAATAAAAGGACTTGAATAAAAGTATCACCCTCACAGATGTTGATGTTAAGGCCTTCGTTAGGTATAACGATAAAATCTTTATGCGTAATTGACATATTAGCATGTAAAGTATGGCCTATAAGTTTAAACATGGACTATTTTATATCAGTAAAGAAGAGATGCGGAGGTCTGACGTGCATTTATTTAAAGTGCTAAATTTTTGAAAATTTACTACGTTCTGTTGCTAATAAAATGATTTAATCAGGTAATGAGAAATCGTGTCTGAAGGATTAAACTCTTTCATCCATTATGCAACGCTTTAATAACAAATAACGTCTAAAGTTTTCGTGGTTGGCAACATATAAATCACCATCTTTCAACGAGTTTCTTCATTGTAATTCTGTGCCTTTATTTCCCCCTGACATGACTTAGGACGTTGCTTCAATACATAAAACTTTTACTGGAGCACAGAATAACGTAAGGTCCTGTCAGGGAGCAGCCTTTCAACGGATTTTTGACAATATTTTGTACAGAACCAATTGATTACTGTCTAACAAACATTCTAGAGATTTCAATACATAAAATCTGAAATTTATTTGATATTACCACTGGGTGCTGTTAGTATGATATATCAAAAGGAAGAATGTAACGGATAACATTAGATTTTAGAGAAAACAGATTTATGTATCTAGATCGGAGCTCTCAACAAACATTGCCATTACAATTCAGATGCAGTTCTACAGAGGCTAAGACTGCAGTAGAATTGGAGTTTCATCAAACTCTTTTGTTTACTTTCCAGTCAAAGGACATTTTAAATTTTATGAATGATTACATTGTTCCTTGGAGTAATTGTAGTCAGTGTGGATTGTTGACAATACATTGTAAGAGAACGTCAAGTATGAATAATTGGCATGAGATACAATATTTCAGTATCACGGTAAAAAAAGTAGATGTTCAGCTTGAGTTCCGTATCTTTCACAGGTCTAACTATCTCATTTGCTTTCCAAAGATATGAACATTCGGGGTAAGAAAGATTCTTAAATATCTTTTAAATTGCAAACATTTCAAAAAGAAGAGCTTTATCTGTCTTCTCCTACCGAAAGAAGGATAAAGTGGGAGACTTTTTGATTAAAGAATACTCTTATTATTTTTACAGCATCCAGGGTTGCAAGGTGAAAAATAATGTGATGTTGTGCCCAATAGTTGGTGTACAACGTATGCCTCATAAATTCATCCATTTTTTAATGCAGTTCATTTATTCATTTATGAAATCTTCTTCACTTAATCCTTGATTAGTTTCCTGCTGATATGGTGAGTAATAAATGTGCCCTGTATGTAGTTATTCCATATCTAAATTTTGAAGTTTGATCCTCTAGGAAGAGATCTTATAGAATCTTTCCTTGGAAAGAGGACCAAAGGAAATTAAAGCTTATTTTCATTTTGACTATTAAGCATCATAGGATGAGAATCTCTTGCGTTGTTCTAATTAGTGAAAATCCATTCTGGGGAAACCCTGGGTGACATGAATAAATTATCATGTGATACAGCATTTTTTCCATTGTGCCAGCGATATTGCATACGGAGTCTTTACATAGAGGAAGAATAATTCAACCAAACGGATAATAAAATTTTAAATTATTTTTTTCAAAAGTCGGAGGTTGCGGCCTTTCGAGTTGCTGTGAAAGAGAAAAGTCAGCGGAAAGAACCTGCTTTGGCAGGTAAGACGGAAAATAAAAGAAAGAGAACGTAAAGAGAATTTTTATTGCAAGCTTCAAGTATCGGGTGATCAAATTGAATCCCGCATGTCAGTTACTAAACGGTCAAAAAATGACTGTGCAGTCTAGAACACTACAAACGTATGGAGGAAAATCGAGAAAGCACCGCATTTACTCACCCTTCTCCATTTTTCGCATTTTAAAAACAAGGATACTAGTCAGAAACTAAAGGATGTTTCAGCTATTCTCTCATGTTTGAACAGCAACCTGAGGATTTAGTTTTTCTATTTTTCTACCCATGCATTTCACTGTTCACTGTTATATTGAAGATACTTTATATAAGCTGAGAGGAAAACTCAATGTTGCAATTTTATTGTAGGCATCAGCGTTAGACCATTATATAGAGCTTGTAGTAGTGTTTTACATCAAACATTAGGACAGATATGTAATACAAAAGCGTTTTCGTCTTCTTTTGCAACGTGAAAAATTGGAAGTGTATTGCAGCATTTAATCTCTCATTGGGAATGGGAAATCCCCATTTTGGGAAAACATGGTGCTTTGGTGCGCCAATTCAATATAATGATACACCAATCTGAAGATGTGGTTATCACTAATTAATTCTTCAACTAAACCTCGAGGATTCTAATCCTTCTTTACGAGGACTGGATTATTTAAAGAAAGTGAACTTGTAAATGTGTTAAGAAGTACGGAATATCATACAACGACTGCACTGCACACTTTTTGCGTGACAAAACGGAGAATCTTCATTCGACAAACACTTTCTCAGATATGTCTTCCTATCGGAAGCCTCCGTTGTTCATGATACTCCCTTAATATTAATATATCATAAATCTAGCCTTATATTTATGCTTTTCCTACCGATTTTGCCATCAATTGGAAAAACCTATATAGAACCCTTCGTTGTTCAAGAGATTTTATTTTAATAATGAGAAGCTATTTTATGCATGCATATATATTTCTTTTTGAGAGCTATTTCTACTAACGTCTTACGACTCTGGCCACCTTTTTAAAGTATTATTCTCACGTGATATTCAAATGCGTATTATATTTCGTAGCCAGTTTATTCGTCATCAAAAAGACTCCTTCAAAACTTTAGAATTTCGGTATATTTATGTACAAGGACCAACCTCCTTTATAGTCACAAGTTTTGAAGTGTGATACTCAGGTGTGGAAAACCAGTCTATTTTAACAATCTAGAAAATTGATACTGTTTTGTCTCGCTTTTAAGCCTGTAATGACAAATACACAAACCACAATGGCTCTCTTTCTATTGCCGCTGCATGTAAAGTGTCATGGAAATAAATAAACCCAGGCTACAACTAATAAGGCACCTTAGAGAACGTATTGTTAGTCGAACTGCCTTCACTAGTTTTTATTTATGCAACAGCGAGATACACAAGATTTCATGGAGTTTGAAAAGACAAATTTGCAAGTAAATATGTTTATGTTAAAAAACCGATATTTCAAGTGAAGCAAGTACTTCCCATAAGATAACATTTTTAATAATCCAGCTGCGAAGTTAGTAAAGCTAGGAAATTTATTTGTACTTGTAGGAATGATTATATTATAGTTTTTGTTGCTTACTGAAAGCAGTTGAATCGTCTTTAATCTATAGATTGGTTTCTGTTCAATTTTCATTGCACCTGCTTCGTCTAAATCCTTGTTTGCCGTCTATCTGGGGTAAACAAAAAACCAACTTTTATTGATACAACGCCCCCACCTCAGTGTGAATATTTCACTACCTTTAATTAGAAAAGCATCCACTTTGGAAATTTTTTGGTAAGCAAGGAGATGTCGGACTTGTCAGCTTCGTAAAACTTTCTACTATAGAATCCATATATATGTTAAGTGCGCGCTGATCTAGGGAAAGTGAGTCATTTTTGGTTTTCTTGCCAGAATTGGAGTTATTGTAACGGATAAAATATAGTATTTAGCGCAATATCTAGCAAAGGGAATATATATATAAATATATAAATAGTGTACACTACACTCAAAATTGTGGGTGGTTTACCAAGCAACCGAAAAAACAGATAACAGTGACACTCACAAACGCTACATTGGGATTGCGGGGGGCTCGTTTAAAGACAATACGACCGACAATACGAAACAGAAACTGAACTTTCAAAGCACATCTGGAACTTAAAGACAGGGACGATAAACTACGATATA
>JAAAKL020003666.1:0-22556 GCA_010016065.2 Carybdea cf. marsupialis auct. non (Linnaeus, 1758)
ATATCTTCCTTAAGAAATTTGCCTGGTGGTGGGAGAGAGATTTTCTGCTTCATTGTCAGCAAGTGGTTTGGTGTTAATGGTTCTGGTGCATGTGGGTCTGTGGTGTTGATGACTGTGATTGGCCTAGAATTAACGACGTTTTCGACTTCTACTAGAAATGTCTGGAACGCTTCATCGTTCAACTGGCACCCATGACACTTGAGGAGCTGCCCTAAAACTCTTTTTACCGTCTGTATTTGTCTTTCCCAAGAACCGCCCATGTGGCTTGCACTGGGAGGGTTGAAGGCAAATGGTACCCATTCACAGCCCTTTTCTGTCAAATAATTGTGGACGTAAACTTGATCCATTTCTGTGAAGGCCTTTGCTAACTCGCGCTTAGCACCGACGAAGTTGGTGCCCTGGTCACAACGGAGTTGCGCAGTGACACTTACCAAACAGAATATACTAGCAGGAAAAATACAACAGCTCAGCTACGCAAGGCCACCAGAAAGCGAAAACTGCAGTATCTTGACCACATCATGAGAGCAAAGAAGCTTCAAGGAACGCTTTTAGAAAGCAAGACTGATGGAAAACTACCACGAGGTAGACCAAAGACAGTCTAGGCAGTTTATATCCAAGAGTAGACCCTAGTCACTTACTCTTAGTCTCTTAGAGCGGCACAGGACAGAAGACCCTCTTGATTATGGAACTTTATCTTGATGGAGATCTATCATATTGTCCAAAGACTGCACTAGAGAGTGCAGAACTAATTAAAGAACTGCAAGTAGCAGTTGAGAGGGCATTGTTTTGGTATAACTGATGAGACACGACCCATGTACCGATGAGAAGGAAGCTCGTACAACCAGAATGATATGGGGCTACATGATCTCATGAAAATGTCGAACTCGATCAGGTGCCAAAACTGTGTAAAGATTTGTGCAGAAATTAGTTTCAGTTCAGATCCAGAGGCAGAGGTGGAATGTATAGTGCACTGTCCGTCCATTTATACCTTCCTGTCTCTCTTCATTCGAATATTGAACGGAGAAAAGCCTAAGAAACAAAGACAGCAAAAGTGATTTGGGGGTTGGCCTTCTCTTTGCTCCAATGCTTTGCATTATACGATGTAGCCCTCGATTATTTGAAATTTGTTTTTAATGACATATACAATTACATAAGCCAAGATTGCATCTCCACAAATCATCGGTCAACACTTTTGTCTCAAACGATTTTTATGTATGCACCTAAAAACTAAGATATTGGTTTCATAACTAAATTTCTGGGACACACAAAGAATTTCATGCAGGCGAATATCTAGTTCTTTGTACCTATTTGTAGATGCAGACTTACTCTGTTCTTTAAAACAGACATTGATTATAGGAATTTATAGCAAGTCAATACCTTGTGCACAATCGTAGATATCTTAAGGTCGGCATACCTAGCAAATGTGTGAAATTCTAGATTTTAGCGTCAAGAAGAACGCTTAATTTTACAGTATATTTTTAGTGGCACACTATTTAAAATATTGATGGTTCACCTCTACATTCTGTACAATCTGCTTAACTACCTATGAAAGTGAACTGAAGTCGTTTGGCTTCTGTTCAATTTGTGTGACCTGAAGACTTGACGATCTCTTAGCTTTTGTTTTGATCTCAGCATCAACAAAACATGTGTTATGAAGGCTTCGTTACCAAAACGTGGCTTGCATTGTAAGTAGGTTGTATTCCATGGAAGTAAATTTTAGTGCGTTGTCGACCAAGCAAATGGAGTGCATCATCTAAATCTTGGCAATAGTTGGGTAAATGACGAAAATAGAAGCTCGTGCTGCAGGAGCAGTTTGACGAATGTTATATTGACTGAAAATAATTTTATATAAAAAGTCTAGTGTCATGAGTTTGATATTTAATGTTTGATAAATTACCTGTAATCATACAGTAATTAAGTATCACAGATCCACTAAATTCACAGCAAAGGCGACCTTAGTAAGATGGAATGACGTAACCAGCAATAATGGATCAGCACGAATTCCCCCATAAGTCATGTACCAGTTACGCTACATCATATATCGCCAAACTAAATAAGGTCAAATCATTGTCGGACCTTAATTCTGATAAGCTCTACTCTGTAATCTTTACTAAAGAGAATAATTCTGTCAGTTAACGTATTTCCGTAGTAGCAACTGCCTATAAATATCGATGTCTTACGTAGTTTATAAATGCTCTCACTTCACACTGAAAGCTGCTGGTGAATTTTAGACCCATGTAGTGATTAGAAGCCTACATTACACATGACAAAGACATAAGTGGTAACATGCATGATATTTCTCGATCTTCCAGCATATGCCAAAACCTACTGGTAAACACGTGGAGCATTGGTAAGCTCAAGAATTCCTTACAGAAGCTGCTCCTTTTCATGAGGAATAGATAGGGTATGGGACGGGTTTGCCCTATCCTTTCACGTTCTGGGATGGAGAGACAACAACCGAGGAATACAGAATTCCTGTTCATACTTCTGGCTAACACGCAGATGTTTCCACTTTCGTGAGTCTTGAGAACACATGCCTGTACTTTGGAGCGTAACTCGTCCACCTAACAAAACCAAGAAACTGTCTTAATAGCTGGGAAATCCGAGGAATGTGTTTGTTTCACTTTCTCTTGGAGAAAGAAGAAGATGTACTTAACATTTACTTTTCTTTCAGATTCATGCTATAGTAATCAAACTCTGCGGGAAACTGGACCAAAGAATAGGCAACTTTAAAGATTCAAATGGGCAAGTTTGTCAAAATATGTGAGACATTATACGGCATTTTCCTGAATGTATGTCACTGCATAAACGGCATTTAAGAACAGATGGATACTGAATGCAAAGCACAATATGACAGAAGGGAACACAAGAAAATGTGGTGTGTGTGTGTGAGAGAGAGTGATCAGGCTTGAATCACTTGGGGGAGGAGTCGATTTTTCGCAGTTAAGAAAAACACCGAAACGTTTCGGAACCAACAACGTCATTATATCTAAAGTGCCTTTCTTATGCAAATTAAGGATAGCAAGGCAGACCATTTTAAACTGGATGCACAAACAGATTTTGTGGTGTCTTAATTCATCTGCAGTCTTTTTCTAGGGGAACACATGTTTAACACTTGTGTTCGAATAAAACGGTGAAAGGGAACCACGACAGTGAAAGATAATTTATGTTATTTGAGCAATACAGTGACAGAGCGTATGACACAATTAAAGCCATGAAAGTTATTCATACAAATATGTTGAATAGCTAAAGTGATTAATTCAAATCAACACGCCTCGATGATAATTTCCAGACACTTGCCACATGAAAGGGGTGTCCAGTCCTGGCATTATTTGTTTTGTAGACCTCTCCGCTTTGCAGCAGGGAGGTCTGACATGTAAGTACCCAAAATGCTCGTTTTCAAACTTAACAATATTTTGGAACGGGGGTTAGGGAAAGTTGCTTTTTTCAATGTCCGAAGTTGTAGCTTCGTTGTTGGAGTGCAAGAGAAAATATTTGACCAAAATTGTTCAGATAAGCAAATCTCATGACAAGACTGCTCTAAGGCAGTGGCTCGTAGCTATTTCAACATTTATCAGGTGGGCACACCTTATGCTATCATCAAACAGTCCTCGTAAGCTGTGTCACCTCTCTAACCAGCTAGCGCACCCGTGTTACATCATGAACCAGCTCTCGCACCCCAGTAACATCAATGACCAGTTCTTACATCCCCCGTCACATCACTGACCACCTCGAATATCCCAGTCACATTACTAACACGTTCTCACACCCCAGTCACATCACTGACCAGTTCTCACTTTCTAGTAACATCGATGACAAGTTCTGACACCCATTTAAAACCTTTTTTAAAAAAATATGTTTCTCATGTGTGAATAACAAGTCTTTGTGTCTTCTTGATAGATAAAAAATAATACTTGAAACGGAAAACAAAATGATGCATCGAAAACCGCACATTACTTTACTATTAGCAATTATCTTAAATTATTACCGTGAAATTTAACTGCATTATCCAATGTGTGTTGTCAGTTATTATAGCTGAGTTGTAAAAATAAGCAATGTATTTGATTTTGGCTCCTGTTGATTTTTGTACCGAAACTTGATGCCTTTCTGCTGATTGCTAATCTAAGCTCGTGTTAAAAATATCCATTTATTCTTACTTTTCCGGAGTTTTGCTACATCATAGAGGGAACTAGTCTCGTATCCCCGTCAAGAAGCACCACTGTAAGGTGAGCACGGAAATTTTCGCAGTCCACATTAGGATATAATTAGAGTGGATCACATGAACAATATTAGCATCCTAAAAATATTGCAGCCCCATTGATAAAATTCATACAAGAAATTTTTGAACAAACCTTGGGCAATATAAAACTTAACTTAAGTAAGCAAACTATTTCAACTATGGGTATGAATTCTACTTTTTTAAAGAACCATAAAATGTTAAAGTGCGTTTGAAGGAGTTGTTGAAGATCTCTTCTTTTGTCCAAAACAAGTTTGTCTCACTTCATTGAAAGGATAAGCCGATTGTTTAATAAGATATCTATATCAGCTTTGAAATTGGACGTAACCCTTAAACATTATGTTTTCAGTATATTTATCTCACGGGTGAAATTGAAATAGGATTTAGCCATTTGGTAATAGTGTGAACGAGTCTATAGCTTCATAGAGATGAAAAATCTTTTTATAATTTTTCTGCAGCCAAAATTAAATTTTATTATTATGTTTTAGCTCAGATAACTCAGACGTACTTCCAAGAGTTTTAAACAAGTAACGAGGACGAGGAGTTCTGTTCGTAGAATATAAACATGATATAAATATCAAGCTTTACGACATGGAGTTATGCTTTTCCACCTTTGTGCATAGGTAGGCCTCAACTAAAATTTGCGGAAATCGAGAAATTGACGGGGAAAGATTATTAGACAACAGTTCCTCCTTGATTTGTGTACCTGAAAGAATCGGTAGTGATAATGGAATCCCAGTCGTGTCCTTTCCGATGATAGTACATTACTGTTTTTCTAGGATAGCATTAAAATTTTGCAAAGCTGTGAGGAGATGGATTGTTTTCAGCAATGGTCCTTGAGTCTTACGACCGGACTTTATCTAAAAAAGACTTCGATCGGCAGTTAAAGTCGTGTACGGACTGGCGTTGTTGTTGTTGTTGTTGTTGTTGTTGTTGTTGTTGTAGTTTGTTTATGCAGTTCTGAGATAATTCTCAGCAAGACTGAACAACCACTACTTCAATAATGATACTATCTTATAGGCAATAGCCTTCCATCTCTTCGTTATTATAGCCACGGTTCCTTCGAAGCTGTACGTACCTTTAAATAGCAATAAGGGTGTTTAATTGCTATTCTCCTTCGCTTTATTTGTTAAACTTCATATGTATGGTTATTTACCCGTATTCATCATTAGACTCACTTCTCTGATTTCTTTTCCTTCCAAAATATTCTTAAATATCATCTACATAATCGCATCTCTAAAGATCTTTGTTTACTTTTATCGCTCTCCTTCTGTATCCAGCCCTTCACACTGCGAAATAATTTTTGCCAGTACACACCTTTGGCTGGCCTTGTCGACTGTATCTTCACGAGGAAAAATTATTTCTCAATGCTAAAACACCTTGGGCGTCATTCCATCCTCAGTCAACAATATATATCTCATCAGTAGCAGTTTCTGCACTAGAAAGCAAAATGCTACTTAGAATCTTAGCTGGACAGAACTTGAGTGCCTCTGGAGTATCTGTAAAAACGCATCTTTTTAGAAAAGCATTTTAACTTGTAATGCATAATTGATTTTTGTGCGTATGGTCGAGGTCAATGTTTCTTACTAATAGATTTATCCCTGACTAGCTTTTATATCAGGTTTTACCTAGGTTTCGATTAGTTCCTAAACTATGTTTGACTTGAATTTTTTTCAAGTTAAATTTAAGTTATACTTAAGGCTTTAAAAATTGCAGTTAGAAAGCTATTCTGTAAAGCGCATCAGGCTGTATCTACATGTATAGAACTACCTTATTATCATAATTATTATCAACATCATCATTATCATTCCTTGTAATTCAGGAGTTAAAGTTATGTTATTATCGTGATCAAAAAAGGAATTAGTACCATTAGTCTATCTTACTAAGAAAGTTTGCAAGTAGGTTACCCACATCATGAAACTGGAGAGGAGCAACTGCCAACTATCTAGGCAAGAATAGGCCTACTTGTAACAACGGAATTTTATGTTAGTACGACGTCAGACCATATACCAATCACAATAGGCCAGCTCAATAACCTTCAGATCGACTGAATTTTGTTAACACGTACTATGGAGAGAGATTTTGTTCGTTACCTCTCACATTTTATGTCAGATTATACTATATTTAAGTTGATATCGCGGCTCATAGACTGCACTTTACGGAAGGTGACTTTGTGGTTCTAATCCAAATAAAGATTGTGATTCTTGATATAAATGTATTGTCGAAGCGCTTGTTTCGGTTGCTCGTCTTTTCTTTTTCAATTACATCAAAGAGTGCATAACAATCTCATCCCAGCAGAGATATGGAAAGACTATGTTCCAATTTTAGTTGCGAGAATATCGATTTCCTCTTTAGTTGTTCTAAAAGATAAAATTATGTCATCTGAAACCAAAAGTAGTGGAATGGAGAACTGAATTGGAAAAACTAGGAACATCAAAGGATAAGGTTATCATCTCCATTGTTTGCATTTCTGCTAGTGCAAACATTGCTTCCGTATATTTCTTGGCTATAATTCTTTTATGACTGAAAGATCTATAATGATAATAGGGAGTATGTGTGGGTGTATATGTGTTTGAATGTTCTGCTCTTGCTCCTCCATTTCTTAACAGATCTTCACGAAATTGTGGCCATGACCTCATTGGACTCGTAGAATTCTGACGATTAAAGATGAGCCGCGCTGGAGTTGATCTCCGGGCAGGGGGCAGGACTTCTCCATGGTGGGCCCGAACCCCATTGAATTATTAAGTAAGGGTTCAGAATTTGGCATGCGGAGGGAAAGTGATGACGTCACAGATTATAAGTTTGAGAAAATAGTATGATTTGACTCCAGATATCTAAAGACAGCCCTGGAATAGGCTGTTTCGCAAAATACCAGACCTGTAGTGTATGCAGTGTTTAAACTAGAGGCATCTTAATTTCAAAATCTCTGGTCAAAACTCTGCTAATTTTCCTTGGTTCCTTACGTCAGGAACAAGCATCAAATAGAAAGGTTTTGTTAGAAAGGTTTAAAACTTTGAAAGCTTATATCTCGCAGCTGGGAAAGAGTAATACTCCAACTTTTAGCAATTGACACTCTTACTAATAGGGTAACATGAAAATTGAGTATTTTTTCCGTCATGCAAACATTATCAAAATCGTGAGGTCTCGCTTTCCCTCCGCATTCACATCCTCAAGCCCTTTAGAAATTATACTGAGTGAGACCAACCCATCGGTGGTGATGGCCTTAGCTCGTATATAAATGCTCCCAGTAAAGCAATATACTGGCTATAATGGGTGAACACTGTTCGGATAGAAAATGGAAACAGATGTCTTTGACATTAAGTTCGACTTTATGAAATTCCATTAAGCAACAAAAGAAGTGGACAAGAAGGATAATAGCCATCAGCAGCAGATGAGATCCTCTCTTCAACCTATCAAAGGTAGACACTCACTCTGTTTATTTTAACGTGAATAGAAACACGGTATTTCTGTTATGTAAATGTTTCTCCAACGTATTTATGAGCAGTAACAGTTTTTATCCTCGTTATACTTTTTATTGTGCAATAACAAGGCTCTATATAAGACGCCACGAAATCATACGTGGATCGTACTGGCAGTTAAAATAAGAACTGAAAGTAGGTTTGCAATTAGGACTGGAAGGCTGTTATGATGTTTCATAACCAGAAGCAGTTCAAAATGCAATAATACTCGATGGTAATAAATCTTCAAGGACGTACCTGTGTACTCTTCATCAGTCGTATATTTTTTTAACCGCCCTTACACGCATTTGCGATTCACAATGCCTCAATACTGCCTGATGTGCTTCTTAAGTGCACTAATTTCTATGGAGGACGAATTGGGCTTATTAGATAAGTTACATAAATTTTACTTGCTGCTTAACATCGCCTTAACAGTGCCTGAGAAACTATCGAAATTCCTACACGCAGATTTTGTATTATGACACAAACTATTTGTATTTTGCTGATTAACTTATACATCAAGAAAGTACATCAATAAGTTAACATGGTCGAGGGACAGATACTGTGCTAGCTGCTCAGAATAAGCAAAAAGACAGCTCGAGGCCGCTGACCACTTTTTGTAATAAAATCTTTAAAGGAGAACCTGGAATGCATAACTGGAACTGCATCCTTGTCTCCATTAGCACAAGGTGCTACTTACACAGCCAATCTATCCTTTTGTCCTTTTACTTGTTTTAATGGTTTTAGGGGGATAGGGAAGTAGTGGTCAGAATATCAACACTCCGCAGATTTGAAGGGGAGCAGAAGGTTGTCTAGCATCAGGCCTTCTCAGCTGGTGCATTAATCTCTACAAGATGAATTTGAGAGTCTAGTAGGGACTATTTTAAAGGTTTCTTCCAGCGACAAGGGAAGTCAATTTTACCATCGTTTCATAAGAGACTCCCAGGAGGCGTTAAAGGATGTCCTCTTTAGAGGAAACTAAAAGATGCAAGGTTGCGAGTATGTTTTGAGTCATGTCTGTATGATAATATATTTGTATTTTTATGTTATCAACAGATTAAAATGGACCCTAGTTTTTCCGACATGGCCATCTTTGAGCAAATTGGTAACCAAAGGAGTGCCACCAAGGTGGCGAGAAACAAGAGAGAAGGACCTCTCCTTTCAAATTGGTCGTAACAGTTGCAAACAATAGTTGCAGTTGAATTACTAGTTGGTAATTGCAGTCTTGTTATGTTATGTTATGCTTTGTTTTCTTCTTACAAGTAACTTCTTAGGATGTTGTTCTGAATTCAAGTCTCCCCTCATCATTCTATCCCTCCTTTATGACACATTTGTCGTCTTGTGATTATTATCATTTATCTTGTTTCATAACTTACTTTGTTTTGTTGGACTACTTTTGCCCTTTAAATAAGTAAGCTACTGAAATGCATTTCATGCCCAGAAGAAAATGTATCAATAGATCGAAAGCTTTTTTAACGTTTCGGTTTTTTATGAATATACGTGATTCTGATATGTTTCATTTAAGTGTATATTGCTTGACTTTAGTATTCATAGCAAATTTACAAGAATCAATATCATCAAGAATTTGTCTGACTTTGAAAAACGCACATCGATGAAGCAACGTCAGTGTTTAACATCGAAAAAAGCCAGCATCTTTGGATTTGTTTTGAATTTTCATTTTGTCCCATGTTGCTCATTATCGCTTTCATACCTTCTTGTTTTTACGTACGATTACTATTCATGAAGTGCGGTTGTCTGATATCTAATTGATATCGCCTTTTAGAAGATTATCTCAATTCACCAATTTGATTAGTATAAATATCTGTGAATATGTATATCATATACGACGCGACTTAGGAAGAATAATAAGGGCCGTAGCAAGGGGGCGAGGGGAGCAAAGGGATAATTGCCTCCCTGTCTCCGCTTCATATCTACGATGCTGTGAATTACTTGTGATAAATCGGCATAGACCACATAGACAAATGACAATCAACGATTATGTCCCTCTGTTTCATTCTTCATTTTCTTCACTCGATTCTATGACTCTTGATTGTACAAGCGGAGGCCTACTGCCAAACTGTAACACTGATGAAGATTTAGAAATATTCCCGAGAAATAATGGATGAGAATATGTTAGGTTGTCATAAACACAGGGACGGGGAACAGGGCGGAAGAGGGGGTCATGGCCCCCCAAAGATTTGCCAAATCTCATTTTTTCCCCTTGACCACTCACGAAACACCCCTTTCCACACAATGATCAAAGGCACGTTAGTGGAACGTGAAAAAGTAAATTTGAACCCAGCCTACATGGCCCCCCAATCTGCTTTACCTTCCCCCGCCCCTGAAACAAGGTCGCATCCTCAGACCTAGAAGCTTTTTTCTTCCACTCATGGACTTTTTGAAAGAATTCTTCAGTTTTTGTTGTCTTATGAAAGATTTTGCGATACCACGTTGTCAGCTTAAAGTCATCCTAATCGTCAGACCAGTAATCAATGTAACGATCTCTTCCCGGCAGGAGGATGCCATTTTTGATAATACGGGGGAAAACATGAATGTTAACCACGCCTCAACATCATCGACAACATTACAATCGCGCCGCATAAAATAAATAAACAGCAGGGTGCTTTTTCTTCCTCTTCTGAACCTATGACTTCCGAGTCACCTCTGCCCTCTGTCTCAACTTGTCTCCAGTCCTTCTTGCGTTTGGCTCAGAAGCTGCGAGGAAGACAGGAGCAAAATGGCAACTGAAATCAGAGGGAGTAGTGAGAACAGTACATCGAAGAAAACGATAAGACCTTTATTGATAAGTAAGATAGAGGGATGTACAGATACAGTCTTTATGGCCAAATTCATACCCCATGAAGATGCGGTGATCACAGTGTCTGCAGATAAGTAAGAACAACTTTGTTTTGGTTTGCCTTCTTTGTTTTGTTCCATTGGCTGATGACAGATGATTTCCGTAACAGGAAACGGTGATCAGGAACATTGTGATATATTAAGAATATCTGAGTTATGGAAAAGTAGATTATCTTATCTAACAATAAGTTTTGTAATGATGATTTAACTGGATGATCAGTGCCAAACAGCTTCACTCTTTTGATCATGGACGATGATGATGTTAGGCCTCTAGTATTATATTAGTCGATTTTTCGCGCAATTAATTGACACCATTGTGCGATCGTCAGACCTTTTGGTTTAGGCACATGAAATTTGCTGCACTAGCATTAACAAGGTATTTTTGGAGATTTATAGAGAATGTGAGAACGACAGGAACAGGTGGTAAAAGATAGAGCAGGAAAACAATATGGGTTGTTTAGGTGAAGCAGTTATGCCCAATCGACGTGGCTAAGATTTCAGCCCACTTAAGTCACAAGACTTTAAGGTTCTACACATTTCATATACAACAATCATTTCTCAACTGTTGGATAATACTCAATAGGTATACGATTATGTTATAAAATTGTTCATTTAAGGCTTATTGTTATGATCTTTGGCAAAAATGAACGTGAAGCCTTAGCTTGCTTATGATGCAATAGTATTGTCTGGCACAGACTGTACATAAATATGATCTCTCAGTGTGCCAGTTCAATTGACTGAACTTACATATGACGCTACAGCTACAAGGGTCTTGAAGAGACGTGTGATCAAGTACTATGTAGCTAGTGTAAAAACAACCCATGTAGCAACGTTGCCAGTGCTGCACTTAGCGATAGTCTCGATCACCTGCAAAGTGTGATCTTCTTATTTTGTCTTCAATGTAAACATTTACGACTAAGCGGGTACTTTAAAGACGGCCAGTTTCTACCGCAGTGCTGAAGTGATATGATGTTTGATAAAAGCTGATTGTATGATATCAGAGACCCGAGACCTAAGGATAATCATTTAATTTTCCAAAAGTGTACTGTCCACGTGGGACCTCCTTAAAAGGGGTGTTGGTTCATTCTCATAGTGTGAAACTTCAGCAAGAACTTCCTATAGTAACACTATATACATGTCCCTGATGACATACGTGATTTACGAATTTAGTAAGTTCCAAACAGTACTGATAACGTTTATAACAGAACTAGAAATAACAGTATCATGTGCACACTGTCTAAAGTCACCTATTTGTGTAGGTGTCCAGAAGTGTGAAACCAAACCATTGTACCATTATTTATAAGGCCCACTTTATACATAATTCAATCCATCTTTACCAGAATATATTTCACAAAGAAAGATTTCTGTTGACTGAAAATGTAGTGGTGACACTGGCATACTTTACTCCCATATTATTTTTTAAAATTGTTTCACCCTGTTCAAGTTCGAAGCCACTACTAGGAATGGTGTTAACAGGGTTATATATTTGTACATGTCAACTAAATATGTGACTTGGCAATTTTAAGTATCTTGAATGCAGGTTAACACTGTAACTTTGAATAGCCATTCCCTGCCTTCTGAAAGGTTAACACTTTGTCTTTCATTATTGTTATGTCATGACAAACTATTAATTCCTACAGTACATATATCACCACTGATCTGCTTTTGAGGACACACTACTAGCAATATCTTAAACTGAGTTAAATGGATCATGAATTTATAGTGGAGCTCTAGTATGAAGGTGCATTATCAATTAATGAGATGATGCTACACTATCAACAGTGCTGTCCATAGAGGATGCCAGGAACTCAACTAGTGTATATCACGTATGTATTTTGATTGAACAAGAAAAGAAAGGGATGCATTTGTGTAAAAGAAGGGCTGTGAGTAACCCATTGTTACATAGAAGGAAGTTGATTGTAATAAATGTTTAAGATCATGAAATAGGTTTAGATTGAACACTTGTAACTTTGAGGATACAAAGTTCGTCAAAAGACATGTTTGACTAGTTTAAGATGTTGTATAGATCTTTTGAAGGACCAAAGCTTTAATGACTTAAGATTTCCAAATTGGCTAACAGTTTCAATAATAGAAATATCCAACCTTGTAGTGCAACTTAGTTACGCATCTTTTATAAATGGCAGGCTTTATTTATCATTCTACCAATAGGATACGAGAAGGTATATATGATATCAAATACAAAGCATAGATTTGGTTTTGTGATCAATATTTATTTTTCAGAGTTGATTAACAGTCAATCATATTTTTATCATTTTTATTCTTCACTTTTATTTATCAATTATATGTTTCAACTTTACTAGAAACATTTCACGTTAGTATGTACTTCTTTGGCAGTATTTAAGTTTAATCTCACTTTTACACTGACAAATAAAGTTGTATGTGCTTTTTTAAATTATTTTTTATCAAGTTTGACACTGCACACTCCCCTTTACAGAGGCTACAGCAGTGCCCATGGGACTTGTTTCTGGAGCATAAAGCATTTTAAGACCAGATGCCCTTCCTGATGTCACCAATGGCCCTTTAAAGATTTGAACCCTGACTGTCTTGACCCTCTTGATCTGAAAGCAAGGAACATATCCACTAGACCAGCCTCGATAATATGGAAAGTGTTTCTCAAGTTAAGAAAATTGTCTGATTTGCTAGTAATGGCTGTCACTGCTTTGTAAAGCCACCCTGCATCTTAAGTGACCATCAGATATAGGTGATGATAGAAGCAGTGGATATATTGTGTTTCACGACAGAGTTCATTTTGAACAAGGTATTACATGCTTCCTTTTCACCACTCATGAGAGTTGCACCATAATAGCACTGGGACACAATGTTTTAACATTTACCCCTGTCATGCTAAGGGTATGCACCAACAATGAATCAAGTGATAATGCATCTAACTTATGACTTCAATACATGCAGAGAAGGAAATCATACATCTTCCTTCTTTTTTTAATCTAAGAGTGAATACTGATGTTTTCACATTCTTTGTCACAAGTACCATCTGCAAATAGGATTATGTATAGTACCTCTGTGTTGTTGACATCATGGACTACACTGTTGACAGTGGTCTTGGTCATTACCTCAATCACATCATTTTATCTATCAGCCAACTTATATGTTGCATTTGAAGGAATTTCTTTGATAACTTGTTGAAGGTGTTCATCCCTTGATGCCATAGATCTGAATAGGTCATTATTTTGAAGATGAGCTGCTTTGTCGTAATCAGCTCTAAAAGGCAATTTATGGAGCGTAAGAAACTGTACTACTTCAGCAATGACACACACGTAATAGCATCTCTTCAGCAAAAAGCTATAAACGGCTTAATTAAGATAGAAATTGCATCAAAGGATTGTGACAGTGACCTTTGTATACGACAAAAACCACCTTTAAACTTCAATGTTTAGGTCTGAATAAAAGTTCAGGTGTTTTATAAGGTCAGGGTACCAATATTATTTTTCAAAGTAGCAAGATATTAAAGATAACTCTATGGATGTAAATTGTGTCCAAATTTGCAATCACTCCAATGAATGTTTCAATTGATGGATGTGCACTTTCTACAAAACTACCTATACTGAAAATATATTCTAGTAAGTATATCTTCCCCAATGAAATAGAAATAACATTATCATATAAGGACATTGAACCCTTCAACTCCATGAACAGAATTCTAACAGTAGACATAAACTTAGATAGCACATCCGCTCTCCCTGGAGTGTTCCCACTTTGATAGGCTTAAAAGACGAGAAAGATTGTTCTGCAGGTGCAGAGTTAAATGTGTGTAGATAAACCCAGCAAGCCTTTATTCTCACTAAAACATCTTTTGGCCCATATCATAAGTCATCCAAGTGAACATCTTGTTCAAAAAACTAAAGTTAGTAAAGATAAAAGAGTAGCAAATCTTAAAGATGATTAAACATCAAAGAAATGTGAACATACAGTCTTCAAACTGATTGTTGGTGAAGGAGAATGTTTTTTTCAATGATGTTGAATATTGTGGTGCATTTTGCCTTATAAGTGGCAGTGTGGAAACTTTGGGCTGGCAAAATGTAGTGTGACATTTCTGGGGCAGAAAAGGAAAGGAGCTATTATACTTTTGCCTGAAACTGAAATTACCAAAGTGAGTAAAGAGCAACCAAGTACAGTGTAGCACATGTATTATGGCATGTCCTGTGTGGCACATTCAGTGCTGCATATCCAGTGTGGCATGTCTGCTGTGGCATGTCCAATGTGGCATGTCCAATGTGGCATGTCCATTGTGGCATGTCCAATGTGGCATGTCCAATGTGGCATGTCCAATGTGGTATGTCCAATGTGGCATGTCCAATGTGGTATGTCCAATGTGGCATGTCCAATGTGGCATGTCTAATGTGGCATGTTCAGCTTCCATTATGCATTGCCTTTTTGTTGTTAAGAGTGTCCTTAAAAGTCAAAAGTTAGTGTTTTACATGTTGACACTAGAAACAAAAGCATTAAATCGACAATTTTGCATGCAGGAAGTGGTAGGTGAACATGTTCTGAAGTGCAATGGGGCTTTCCACCCTCTTGACTATGGGTCTGATTGAAAGTATGTTATATCACATTGAAGACACATTATTTGTTGTTGTGTATGAAAAGTAACACCCTCAATGTAGATTCATACAAACACAACGTATTCAGCACTGTTATATTTTTATAAGATGGAGGTTTAGTTATCAAAATGATATTTTGCATGCTCCAGAAATGTTTTTCTTGTAAGAAACCAATTTTTATTGCAGACTTTAGTTACCAAGGGTAACCACTGTTTTTTGCCTTGATGGTTTATCATTGGTTAAGGGCATTCATGATGACTTAAGACAGTAGAGAAGGTCACGTTACAGGGATGGTCAAAATTGAATACAAACATTTTTCTGTATTGAGCCCCATGGCACTGTTATGCGATTTACAGCCTCTTAGTTTGATAATGAAGTGCTGAATTTTTACCTTAATTTTAGTCCCTGAGTACAGAGTTGCATGTACAATGAATGTGGAAGCCCATGATAATTTTATATGTAATAGCGTAAAACCTACCTCTGAGCAGGAATTTTAGTTATGTTTCTGGTTTTAAAGCCATTTTTCTTCTAGTTCCTCATCAGTACTTACCAGGTCCATGTCACTGTTAGTGTAGCTCTCCTCTTATCCTTTCACTTCACATTGAAAAGGAGCACAGTCTTATAAAATATTTACTTTGCAATGGATTGGCCACATGGTTTAGATCACAATGCCCAAACACAACCATGTCTAGCTTTACCATAAAGACCTACCACAATCAGGCTGGCTCAAATGCTCAAGTTGCCTCACAAACCGGTTTTCTGAAATGCAGTGTGTAGTCCCATGAGTTAAACTATTGATAAATCATAACTGCGCTACAGCTAATAGTAAATACATAGTTATAATGGATTCAACTTTATTCTTTGCAAAGTATGTCAATTACTAGCTGATGACTAAAAGTTCGAAGTGATGCCTTCACCCAGTGATGCCACTGTCAAACAAACTTTAGAAAAAACAAAGTAAAAATGCCATTCCTCCATGTATTGGCATTTTGAATACTCCACAAGTAAACTCCTGAGTGATATAAAGAATCTCCGTAGAATTTTCATTGACTGATAAGATGTTGTTTTCTGTATTAAACGTGTCAATGTTGTGTCTGGTCTAAAAAGATTACACCTACCCCACAACCTTTGATACTCTGGGGAAAAAAGACATTCTTAGCTACCGCTTTCGTTGCAATGACATCGTGGGTAGCATAGTAGCATCAGTAGCATCAACATGTAAAGATGTCCCACTTATGATAATGCACAAATTTTCCTTGAATGAACTTAAGCTTTGACTCATGAAATATATTGGCAAAAGTGTCAAATGGGAAAGGGTCAGAAAAACTTCTGGCTTTTTTTTGCATGACTAACATTTTTTAGAGCATGTAAACAAATGGGAACTTTGATTGTTATCAGTGTAACATGTAATAAGGAACCCTTCTTAGAATCAAAAGCTGGTTTATATATATGTATAGCTCCGACTCTGATCCCATTCAGATTTATGAAAATCAAGTAAATTTCTAATGGATAATAGGGCTGTGGAAATTCATGCAAAAATATCACGACCTTGGCAATGTTTGTTTTAGTACATCAATCTATGTTCTTTAATTGCTGATAGGTTTCCACGGCCTTTAAGCATTATTGAAATTTCATGTGCCTGGTAATTTTCTTATAAATGGAATCCATTATCAATGCATTTTTGGTCGAGGTCACGAGTTTTAAGAATATAACTGAATATATAGCACAGTTGTTTAATGGTATATACATATGTATGTATTATGTAGTAATTTTCAAAATAGTAAAAGGGCAACCATCCATTGTTAAATGTGCCAACTTTCTTTCCAGATCTCTAAGAGTATGGATAAAACGTGAAAGTGGACAATATTGGCCAAGTATATGTCATTATATGCCAGGTAATTTTAGAGCTATTTTGTTATTTAAGACAGTATATCTATAAGCATATCTATCTACTGTACATAATTGGGTTGTAGTTTTGCATTAGTCTTTTTAGTACTTCAAGGAAGTCAATGTTTGTGGGTTATTTTTAATATTTCAGGACCTATGCAGGTCCTTGTAAGACACTAAATGCACTTGGAAGATTTGTTTATCCTATGTAACTACTTGTCTGTCCACCATTGTAAGTTTTGTATTATACATTACCAAGCTATTTCAATGTTATTGTAGATTTCAGAAGTTGTAGTATAAGGGACTTTTAATATTAGGTGAGTGGTTCTGTTCCTGTGATAAAATTATCTAGTGGGAGCTGATATCTGCAGCTTACAGCATTTCCTCAAAATGTATTGTTGGCATGCTTACAAACTTCATATTAGATCGACATCTCTGAATTAGCCTGTATATATAGAGAGAGTTGCATTCGTTGTACCAACTTACATGATGATGCTTGCGATGCTTAAGGAAAATGGATCATCATAAAGTTCACATCTATGTCAAGAATATCAGAATCAGGTCTAATGATGTTAAAATTTACTTATACCTAAATTTTGCTTAACTTTTTAGCCAGTTAGATAATGTGTAATTTAGCCACAAAATTTCATGGCTATGCTGTATTATTCCATTATATAAATGTGTAGAAGTTAAAATGATTTTTTAAATTTATTTCCAGCATCATGCACTGCTTTAGATTATCATGGCGAGAGCTGTAAACTTTTTGTAGGATTATCAAATGGAAACATAACAGTAAGTGATAGATTTTTTGCGTAACTATTGACAAGTCTGAATATTCAGCAGTAATGTTTTGTATTCATAAAGGTTACCTTAAGCTCATCCCACTCTTATTCCACACTAATCATGCAATCATCTCCAGGAGGTTTTATTCATAAGGGTCTATTAACATTAAGTTTTCTCTTGGTTTCTAAGTGCAGTCAAAATTGGTAGAACAATAGAAGGTCTTCAGGTTTATGCTATTTTCTTCTTTCAAATTCATACTGCAAAGCTGCAAAGGCCAGAATAGTGTTCATGATTACGCTTCAAATAGAGAGGGGAAAGTGTAGAAATAAAGAAGAACAAAAATCTGTTGGATGTACCTAGTAGTGATGAATGCATATAGAGATTTGACAACATCAAGCTTGAGTTTATAAGTGATCTTGTACTGATTGTAAATGTAAAGAGAACTTAAGGGGCAAGTCAGTAAAATATAGAGATTTGTGCAGCTCTTATTTCTATTATTATAGAAAATGTGTTTCACAGCTTTTAGTGTAAACATGTATTTGGAGAGCAGTTGAGACCTGTGCTAAGCATTTAAGCACTTGTATGGATTTTGTCAAAAAAGAAGAACAGAAGGATTTGCTACAAACAATTACCAAAATCTGTGTTTGCATATATTTGTGAATCACAGTCATATTTAGTTGATTCCCACATGAGAATATTTTGATGCGATGTAAGTGATATGTCTGGGATAATCACAATAGGATGAGAACACAATAGTAAAATGTGACAGGAGACAGAATATCAGAACCACAGTTTTAAGACTAATAGTCTTTGGAAAAGATAGTCTATTTGCCTGATTTTTTGAATAGACGTTTAACTTTGGATAAGCTGAAAAGTAGTGTTAGATAGGTAGGGTTTATATCCTTCAACTTACCTAGATTTATACAATGGTTGAGCCATATGACTCTGAACACTGAATTTTGTTTTTGCAATAAAAAATTTCTGATGACTTAAGTCAGTGTATATGTATCTCTACTCTTAGAGTAAACTTCAAGTGCAGAGTTGTTTATTCTATTTTGAAAATATTTGTACACTCATCTTGTATCTTTCATTTGTAAAAATCTACTGTAGTGGGTATTGCTTGTGGAGTAGTGTTTACCAGTGGCAGCTTTGGAGAATGTTTGGCCCTGGACCTCATAAATTGCAGGGTTGTTTAGGTACGACAGTGCTGTCTGGAGGCACAGTGTTTCCTCCACTGGGAATTTTTTACATTTTCCACTCAATTGGATTAGGTTAGCATGTGTAAATGAATACATCTACTTTCTCAGCATTAAAGCAGAGGGCGTCTTGGAGGCATTGGGTCCCTTAGGGATCTGATGTCATGTTAATTGAGCTGTGTGAGGCAACTGCTAATATATGTTTATTAACATAATTCTGTTTGTTATGCTTAAGGACTTCTATAAACTGGGAATATCTGGAGCTTTCCCAGATGTAAAGCCTTAATAAATCCCGGCTTTAGTTCTTGTTTTCTTGGCCCCAACAGGGAGGTAAATCCATCCAATATGCCTCAGATTATTTATTTAATCAAACCATCAACAGATTTGCCATAAGTAGTTGAAATTAACATTTAACATGTAAATGTTGCCTCTGTACTAGAATTTTGACTGGACTTGAAGCATAAAACATTGTTGCAAACTTAGTCAATCATTTGAATTGTAAATAGAGTGTAGTGGCTTTTTGTAGTCAAGGTGATTTTCTTAAGACTCCAAGAAGATAACTAAAACAATTTATTTCATAACACCCCGTGTCTATTTATTTCTTTGCAGTGTAAATTTTGACATTGATGGTATTTATACCAGTTTTGTTCACTTTTTGCTTGAAACCCCTTGACATGGCATTCGAAATGCAGGTATAATTAGCGTGTATATAAGAGTCTGTAATGATCATGAATGGCACGAATCCGATATACCTTTGCATTTTCAGTGCAGTTGCAGTTGCATCATGCATGTATCCACATTTGAAAGATAAACTTTTGTTGGTAAGAATGGGTAAGGGTAGGCAGATTTCCTTCCAGTCATTTCAGATTCAATCAGTGATGACAGCAGAGCAAGCTGCATTTTGTCTTCTAACTACATAAAACATTTGACACTTACATCACCATGGATTGTTGAAAATACTTTGATCCTTTAACATCCCTAATGCTATAGCTGGAAAGCAGAATTTTTTATTGTACAGAAAGGCTTAATACACATCTAAATAGATAATGACCACTATTAAAAATGGTTTAGTCAGTAAAATTTGCAACTGTTAACCATGTTTTTGGTCAGGAACTTCCCAATCTTGGCTAGAAATAATGTAATTATTGTTATCCATATCAGTTAGAGGTTTGACCCAGCTGTTTCAGTATGATTACATAAATCAAACATTAATCATGTTTTTTAAATTGTATTTTTGATGTAGGAATTTGAATTGACAGATGACTTGAATAGGTTGCACTGTATTAGAGATTACCTTGGTAAGTACATTATCTGTGTCATTTTACCAGACTATTTCTTTGTAGTTATGTTGTAACTATATTTCACAGTTTCACACACCTCAAGTTAGGTCTAAAAGATCTTTTGTCATTTGCTTGTCCAGTATGCGGAGGGATATTGGTCACTAAACAGAAGTTTTGGAAATAGTACGAAATAGAAGGAAAATTCGAGTGCTTATGGAATGTATTCACACCACGGTAGCCATTAAGATGCAATTTCAGATGATATTTTCCCAAGTAGAACATTTAGTCTTATTTTTTAATTTGATTTTGATATTTTTCTATTGTATATGGCAGGTAACCAACTACATACTGTATATACTTCACCCCCATCGCTACATAGATTGCAAAGTTCGGTTTTAATGTATCACTAAGATTTGACTTTTCTTATTCCTTCATGACAGCACACATGAAAACAGTTAGGAGCATAGTTTTCACCTTGGAGTATAAATGGTTATTGAGTTGTAGTAATGACAAATATTTTCAGTGGCATAGTACAGTTACAGGGAAAAGATTAGGTGGATATAACTCATCATCCTGGTGCACTAGTTTACAGTATCCTTTCTATTTATGTTAATGTTGTTAGTTCTTGATTGCATACTATACAATCTCGTACAGTCAGCTCTATTTTTGATTGTATTTACCACAAGTCTTAATGAAATTTTAACATTTTCTAAATATACATGACCACAGTAAGGGCAAATATGAGACTTTACAAGGGGATGTTCTGGAAGATAAAGTGTAATGTAAGGGATGTGTAGCAAATTTTTGGCACTTTCAGTGGAAAATCTGATTTCATTGTCAGTGATTGCTTCCTGTATACCATTTGCTCCAACTCATGCCCAAGCCGTTCACTAGACAAGATAGTGCAGTTACCATCCATTATCTATGTGGAATGTACAGCAAGCATCTGCATTAATGTAAACACCTAACATTTTTAGTGTCTTACAAACGGCGCATGAATGTTAAGCTGCATGTAGTTTGGGAAGTAAGAAACAAGACATGAAACTTATGTTACTTGGTAGGAAAACGAGGCTTGTAAAAATTTGAGTATTATTATAATTTCAAACTTACGCTTTGCGTCAATATCCCTGGGGAAAGTATGTAAAGTTAAAAATGGCCTTACAAAAACGACAATACAGTTTTCCCGAGTAAAATACTGTCCGTCCTTGATGTTTCTTTCTCAAGTACGTCTTAAGTGAGTAAGTAAGCCAGTTATCAGTTGACAGTTAGGTCCGTCGTCAGGGGGTTGGGCGGCATGTTAAGATGTGTAATTATTGCTAAAGTACGTGGTACCTCGTATTAGCTGATTTGTTCCTTCCGCCCCCTCCTCCCCGATAGCTCATTTTGTGGTGGGTCGATGGCAGTGTGAGTATACCTCCTTAACTCTCTTGAAGATTTGATGCAGACGCAAGGTATGTCTTTATGGGGGATTACAGTGGTCAAATAAGCGTACTGAAGTTGAATGAAGGAGAACACAACCTTAGCTTAGTAACTACTCTCAGAGGTCACTCTGGTAAGTCATTATAATATTTCTTGGACATGCCTTAAGTTAAACCCTCATGTGGAATTGTGATCTAGAAGTAGATCAATACAGTTGGGAACAGATATCGGAAAAAGCCCGTAGATTGCAAAAGTAGGATAGCTATTTGAACCAAAGGAGCAAACAATCTCGAAGTTAAGACTCCGGGTAGATATTTTACAATGATTGTGATTGTTTTAGAGAGTTACATATTTTTGTATAAATATACACGGGTTTATTGTTGTGATGTTAAGCTTTCTCCTTTTTGTAAGAGAAACCGGAATTTCTAAGCGTGTTTTATTAGGAGTAATGCAAGTAAGCCATTTATGTTATTATTCATTTGTGAGTCCATTCTTACAAGTATATCTGCAGATGAAGTACTAATCGTTAATCATATGTCAATCTGTAATAAACTTTTGAGATTATAATAGGATGTGAATAGCGGTCTACAGACTTCTGGATTTGTATCTTTTGGATTTTTACATATAATATTTGGAGAATCGCTCAAATGCATGCACCAGACAGCGAGAAAATCATGACTTTGCTTCAAGCTGTGTATATATATATATATATATATATATATATATCCCGAGAAAATAGTTTGTCGTATTTAACTCGTAAGCCCCATCTCCTCCTCAGACCCCTCTCCTCCTCAGACCCCTCTCCTCCTCAGACCCCTCTCCTCCTCAGACCCCTCTCCTCCTCAGACCCCTCTCCTCCT
>JAAAKL020003667.1:0-22554 GCA_010016065.2 Carybdea cf. marsupialis auct. non (Linnaeus, 1758)
GCAGTAAAAGCATCTATTTCAGGCATTTTCTTACTGTCGTAACGAATGTAAAGGACAAAGGTGATCTTTGTCAAAATTTGGTCATTGACGCACAGTCAGATACGAATTTTTAAGCAGAAATTTGTATCTAAATATTCTGTAATTCTAGTAATGGAATTTACCTTGTTTTTAATCTCATTCAAGTAATTAGTCTCATTTTCGTGATAATAAAATGACCACACTTGAAATGATAATGTATTCTTAACATCATTGAGATTTCGAATATTAAGCATTTAGCATGTAAAATTAATAGTGCCAAGAAAAAAAGACCTCTTTGCGTAAAAGTGGGGGGCCCTGGCCCCCGGCCCCCCTTATCTGGCGGCCCTGCTACAAAAAGTCAAGGTTCTCAAATTGATCTGAGAAAAGCTCATGGCCCCTGGCCCCTGCAGGTGCAATGAACCGCTTAATTTTCCACGAAATTTTGACCACTGACCATAGTGCCTTGCGCACAGAAACATCGCTATATTTAAAGATGGTAGCTGCTACAAGTTGCACTCACGAATGTCTCATTTGTGATTTATTCTGGTTCATAGTTTTTATTTTCTAAGTAATTCTTGAGTACTTTAATTTCACAAACGCTGGACACCACAACTTATAGCGAAAGATGACATTTTCTAGTGATTATCAAAGCGTATAGAGTTCCCTTAACGGAATACTGATTGAATTTCAGAGGTAAACAGTTGCCACTTCATGGTCATTATCTATTTTAAGATTTTTGCTCTCTGCTCCTCATGTACTTAATCAACGATAAAGTAAATATTGTAGATGCGTAAATGTTAGACCTCTCCTCTCTCATTGTTGGCCATCAAACCAACAGACCTAATCGTAAGTGGAGGATGGCAACGAGTCACGTCACAAACTGCCCACTTGCAGCTAGCATAGCTGGGAGCGATGTCTTTAGTCAAGAGATGATAACATTAATGACAGTCAGTACTACCGTGAAGTGGAGCGAAGTTGATAGTTTTTTATGGTTTTTCTACCATAACTTAGAATTGGTATATCCAATCACTCTGAGCTTCTGGGCTTAAGACATGACACTATCCATTGGTCAGTGAGTGAAAAATCGTTTATTGGCGATATTGTTGAACAGCAGCCGATAGAAACCAGAAAAAGGTGGATTTAAACCAATAGAAAAACGAAAATATGTGACCAAAGTAAGAGTAAAATATGTAATTAACTGTTTATTTATTTTAGAAACCAATTTCACGAATCAAAAGGTTGAATAGATAGGCTTAACTTATTTATGCAACACAATTATCAACTTCGCCCCTGCTATCAACTTCGCCCCACTTGACGGTAGTCAGAGGGCCACTGTTCACACAAGTACTACCTCCCTTTCACTTATTCCATTTGGTTTAAACGTTTTATGTTTGGATCTCCCACATCAAAAACAAAGACTTTAACATTGCACTAAACAGTGCAATAGTAAAGTTGACAATCGGTGAAGTCCATCCCAAATTCTCACCACTACCAGCAACCTTATTTTCCGTTATTACTTTCATCAGTGTCATTTCATATATTTAAGTCCATCCCGAATTCTCACCACTACCAGCAACCTTATGTTTTGTTTCACTATTACCTTCATCAGTGTCATTTCATGTATTTAAGTGCTCAGGCAGATACATAAGCACATAATACCTACATATTGTTTACTACAAATTTTGCATTCTTGAAGATAAACATTGCATGAATCACAGTCTAAGCTATAGTTTAGCCAATTTCTATGCCCAGAGTTACTATCACCAAAATTACAAGGAAATAACTGCCTAGGCCTCTCTTAACCTAATATTTATGAAAACACAGCCCTTTGTGATATTATGACTGTTCCTAAATGTGCATAACAAGTTACATTGTGCATCAAGCAATCAAAATAGACATTAAGAGCGGCATCCAATGGCAGTACTGATCTGCATTTGCAAGGTAGGGATGAGATATGACCTTGAGTGGGAAATGCAGTAGTAACTTGTATCAATTAGAAACTGTTTGGCAATTAAGGTTTGAACGAGAAAGATGTTATAAAATGATAGTTATTATCGAAGGAAAAACATAATTTCTGTACATTTCCAAACAAGAGATGTTGTTTACTTTGATCAAGTGAAGGACCGAAAGTTATAGAAGAGCTTCAGAGCCTGTGATAAAGTGCACAGTTTATTGATAAGCTTTGCAGGTAAGCAACAGTCAGTTCCAAGTATATAAATATTGGACAGTGTAATTACTCAAGGATGTTGTTAATGTGTAAGTAATTGCTACAGGTGCATGATAAATCAGCCAATGACAGTGTGGCAAAAAAAGCCTGAAAGGAGTCCCAAATTGAAGCTCTTTGAAGTAATGCTTAATACTATAACTGCTTATTATCTCCCTCCAAAATTAAGGGGTCAGATATGGCACACCCAAATTGGTACCAAGATGTTTCAAGAGCCAAGTCATCTTTGATATATCATAGTCATCACCATAATTCTCATGATGCCCTTGATATGGGTCCTCCTTGATTGTGTCTTTTCAACATTTTCTCGGACTTCCTCTCCTAGCTGTGCCTTCCACATAATAATCTTGGTACCATTTCATCCATGATTCATTGCTGTGAACATATCCAAACTATCTGAGCTGATTGTCTGAATATCTTATCCAGGCTGGATATTCCTTCTCAGCTGTAGAGGGATGTTGTTCAACCCCATTGTTGATCTTTATGCCACTGATCCATCTACACATGGCTTGCTCATTTTACAGCAGGTGGGAAGACTCATCCATAGTCAGTGCTCAACATTTACTTGCATGTATGAGCACACTGCACATACAGATACATATACAAAAACATATATAAGGGCAGTATAGATCTTGCCCTTGATCTGCAGTGAGTGATCTGTATATGAGTAGCAGGAGCACCTCCCTGAAGTTGCACCAGGCTAATCAGCACATCTTTGTAGTGTATAGACATGACCATGTCACCTAGGTAGCAAAACAGCTCCACAGCCTCTAGTTAGTGGTTGTTGATCACGATATGCAGGAAGAGGTGGCCATCTATTGATCTGTGATTTCAGTGTTTACACCTTCAGTCTTCCAGCAATGCCACTGCATGACTTGTGTATCCAGTGTGAGCGTCCTAAACAGAATATGATGCCACTTCCCTTTCTCTTCAGGCATTCTTTGCTTGGCCATCTACAGTAACCTTCAGAACATCCAAGTATTCCCCACTAGAAATTGTATTTGTCATATTCATTTTGACACAAAGTCCTTTGTTTTCCATGTGATCTTTCCAGGCTCTGAGTCTTTATGTCTATTCTTCTGCATTGTTTGATGTCATCAAAGGGTCATCTGCATACACTAACTCCCAAGAACATCCAATGTGGAACTCTTTTAATGGGACTTCCAGTACAATGATGAAAAGGAGGGGGGTAGTTGTGATCCCTGGTGCACCCCTACCTGGACATCAGCAAGATCAGTGTACTGATCTTCAAATTTGACCTTACTTCATTTGTTTCTTTCACTACACTGACAAGCCACTCCTCAAGTCCAACACTTCCTCATCACCCACCACAGGACTTCGTGAGAAACTCTGTGAAAATGCCTTTTCAAGTTCCATGGGAAGCTAGTTGTTCCTGGTCTGTTGATACACTTCTCTTGGATCTGTCTGAGAATGAAAGTGACATCAGTATTGTCTTTTCCTGGCATGAAGCCAAACTGCATGCATTTCTCTACAGTACCATCCTCACGTAGTCCAGTAGGTTCAGTCCCTGGTCATTTCTTCTTGCAAGGGCATGAGGTCAGCTCAAAAGTCCTTTCACTGCCCCCTTACAGTCTTCAACATCATTGCCAAAATGCCAGATGGTACCTTAGCCTTCCCAATCTTCATTTTCTTCACTGATTTATACTCTATTAAATTCTTAGTTGTGTCAATGGGAGCTGCAAGAATAGGCCCAGCAGATGCAAGGAGTTAAAGGTTCTATGGGAACTTAATGTTGAGCAGTCCTGATCAAGGAATCTTTTGTGCAAAAGGTTTAATATCTCTCTTACCACTTTTGTTTGACTACTATATTATAGAATATTTGAATGAGTATGCAATTAGATATTCCATGTCTATATGGCCATGTAAGGATGGCAGATGTCTGGATATGACAGTGAACTTGTTAGGTACAAGTGGCAGTTAATGGTTCGTGTCTTGTTTATGGGTGTTGATAAATTATAGCATGGAAAAGTGATCATAGTCTTTACTAAAGAATAAAGAAACCATTCCACTTATATATTTTTAAAAATACATTAAGTTCACTATCCTGTATAGTAATGAAGTTAAATATGTATTAAGTGTGATCACACTATGTTACTATATCTGTAGAACAGATTGTACACTGAAATAGTTTATTTACAAAGCAATAATGTACTGGTTCCCTATGACCAAGCAATAACAACAATGCAAACATGTTGGTGATATACAGTGATGAATTTAGTGATGCAAATACAAACAAACAAATGCAAATAGTATTAGATATGATGATGATCAGGATTACAGATAAGAGATAATACACAGTACTTAAAGATCACTCATCTGATTGCCATGATGAGAGTCAGTCTACTAGCTATTCCTAACCATGAGGGATAAATGCTCCAACTTGGCACCAAGTCTGCTGTAACTTTTGACTGTTAAGTGTTACTTCAGTCATACACAACTGATCATGTCAGTCAAAGACTGCTGTATATATGAAATACAAGGAATTCGGAATTGCCCAGGAAAGTAAGCTTGTTGTTCTACTTAAGAAATAATTCCTAGGCTAAAATGTGTTGTTTTGCTGAATGCTACAATGAGGTGACTGACAATGTTTACACAACTACATAATGCCATTGTGTATAGCATTGTTGTAAGCAAATGTACACAACGTGAGGTAGGTATTGCAGCAAAAACTATGTACCTACTTATTCAGTAATTGGGAATTGCTTAAGCCTTCCATTACATACCACAATGCAAGGTGTAATTTATTTGGTTGTCATATATTATGTAGATAGTAATAATAAAAATGCTTGAGAATTACTTACTTCTACAATTACACAACTTGCACATGCCCCAGTGTCAAAGTTTGCATCATCCTTGAGCAAGAACACAACAAGGCATATACATGTGTTTATTTTGGAGTAGTGTTGTGCTCATGACAGTCTCTACATCAGCCAGTGTTTTAAATTACAGACTTTCGTTTTCTGTGTGGATTACTATGTTGACCTTTGGTTATATGACTTGAACATTTGAAAGGCTCCTTTATTTATCTCCTTAATACTCTTCTTCATTGTGGAAATAAGAGGACCATTATGGAAATATGGTGAATCTTTGGATGTTATTCCTGCCATTTTAGAATTAGAGGTGTTTATTCTAGCACTAGTTTGTAACTTATTTTGTGTTAATTTATTTTGGAATTAGAGCTTTAAATTTAAATTTATTAAATTAAAGAATTAAATTTAATGCAATTTTAAAGATATTATTATCATAGCAGTTTTCTGTTTGATTTTGCAAATAAATACACACATACACTATCAGAAGGTTAGGCATCAGTTGATAAGAAAATAAAATAGTATACGAAGCATTTTTCTGTACACTACCTACCTGTACAAGCAGTGACAGCATTGAAGCAATCACTCTGACCCTCCAAGCCACCAAGGCAACAGATACAGCTGACTTGCTCTGAAAGATCCTGTTCAAAAATTTTGCTATATTGAAATGTAATAGAGGGTGCCATGGAATTTCTGCACTATTTGCAGGCATAGACCTGTGGAGTCTTCTATCACAAGTCCATTTATGCCAGAGCATGTGATGTATCCACAGTTTACAAGTAGAGCAGCAGATGAAATTCCCAGTCACATTCTCACTCCATATGGGACTTTACTGTCATAAATTTCTTGTAGGTCATCTGTATTCACTGACTACTATGTCAGTGTTTTAAACGTTCATTTTAAGACCTGCTTCCCATACCACCTTTCCAGACCAGTGTAAAATAAAGGCTTGAGCTCTTGTCATGATTTTGTATCATTCTGAAGATATCTGTGTAGGCCTACAGCAGTTCCCAGGGTAGACAGATCCTGTACGAAATCATTAGTACCTCCATTACCAAAATAAATGGAATTATCCTATTCCGTATTGAGCCCTTCTTGACGTCAACATACAAATTTGTTATTTTAGAAATCGGTTGACCTAGGTTTAAGTTTCAAATAAAACAGAAACAATTCACAATCCACACTGCAAATTTACCCAATTCTGTAGTGCATGGTAATCAAAATGTATCAAAATCGATTTGAACAAGGAGCAGTTTGCAAGACATTTGTGTGTGTCATAGGGACCAAATGCCATTGTAAAGTAATTATTTATAACTTTCAGCAATATCCTTGAACTGCATTCAGCCTGCATATGATTTTATACAGTTATACTGGAGCTTGGCAAGTATAGTATTATTATGTATTGGCCATTTTAGCATTGGACAGTATGCACATGATGTGTGCCTATGTACATGTAATACCTATGCAGAATGTATAATACAGTATACTTCAAGTAATCTACTGGGTTTATACCAGCCTAATAATATGTTAACATCATCTCTTTCTCTTTAAAGTTTTTCACCGGGTGGTGGATTATCATAGATGCTGCTGTTAATGATCCACTGAAGAATAATGCATACCACACATGTGGGGCAATATCATCTATAGCAGTTGTCATGTAAGTTTAAAAAGAGGATTTGAAGAAACATGCTATAATACAACTATTTACATTGTATGTGCTTAGTAATTGAATGTGATAAATGACGATGGTGATTAGGATATTTATTTGAAAAAAAGTAGTACATTGTAAGGAGCTTTATAGTGAAATATTATAAACTCCCTCAAGTTTTGTATTGCAGAGATGTGGCACTTGGATTGAAGGCGATGGTCTATATAGCATGTGTAAGACCTATCTTGACGTATGGATTAGAGCTGTAGCATGTTAAAATTTATCAATAGGATTTTGAAGAACAGAAGAAACAGTGGATAAGGAGATGTTTGCTCTATTGGTAACTAGCAGTATCCAATCAGTGAGCTTATAGAGAGACTGGATGTGATGGACACCAGTATCATAGGCTACCGAGGGAACTACAATGCAATGGTTAAAGGATGTATTGAGGAAAAATGGAAGAGATGCCACAGAAAGAATGTTTGATTTTGACAATGGAGAAGAAAGGGGGGAGAGAAAAGGGCTCTTCCTGCATTATGTGGATGCCTAATCTCTAACTTAGCCAGTTGCCTCTAATTTGTTGAGCAATATTTCTGTTTCAAGGTTGCTTACAAAAAGTGTGTATACCCATAGACCATGCATCATTCCTCCTATTTCTGTCTCTATTGATTCGTTAGACCTTCCCACAAAGACTGAAGTAATTGAACGGTTGCCTAGTCTGTTTATTTTGTGTAAAGCTCTTAGAAATTTTGACTGCATACCACTTATATTTTATTGCATTAAGTCTTGTTTTTTTTAATAGTTTATCAATATTAATGGATGCTAAAAGTACTGAGTGCTATGTTCAGATGTGTTAAGTATTTCCTCCGATAGAGAGGTATTGATTTACATCATTATGTAATATTATTCATAATGTTATGTTATGTCATGATGGCATTGCTTTTGGGTGGTTAATTGTTATTTTTATCATTTTAGGATAAATGCAGTTTCAAATGCTCAAGTGAGAGGTGAGACATACGATTCAGGATGCCTTGGCCAAACAGGTATGTTCATTGTTCCTATTACGGTGGTTCCTACTAAGACTCAATACATCATCATCACCATCATCATCATCATCATCATCATCATCATCATCATCATCATCATCATCATCATCATCATCACCACCACCATCACCATCATCACCACTATCACCATCATCATCATCATCATCACCATCATCATCATCATCACCATCATCATCATCATCATCACCATTATCACCATCATCATCACCATCATCATGATCACGATTCCAGGACTTCCGGGGTAGTGGATTCCCTGTATTCATTAACGAGTACAAATGAACACGCAATTTTTCTTACCTGAATCTAAATCCTGAACCCTTTTTGAAGAGGAAATTATAAGCCGAAGCTGCAACATCGTTTGCTTTTTCTAACCTAAAAATAACAAGACGCACAACTGTATTTGAGAGAACAGATATATTCAAGCTTTCCTCCTTACAAGCCTGACATGGTAACTTCAATAAGGGTTGGATAGGCATCATACCTTGAAGGAAACTGCTGAAGGATCAAAAGGTGTTGATCTAAATCATTCCATTTGATTACATATTTCACAATTCGTGTATTTGGAGAGCTTAAGAGGGACATTTACAGCATAACAAATACAACAAGGGAGTTAACACGTACTCCTATAAAATGACCTTGAGTGTCTTTCGCCTTAAAAAACCTTTTCATGCGGTTGAGTTGCCACACGTACGAACTCAGAGTCACAACATTTAATGGCCAAATTGGAAAAATCCCGTTTCACAGTTCATCTGAAGGAAAATTAATCAGCCCTGGTAATTTAGGTCGGCAATCGGCACTGCCGGCCTAAGAGCCGACCTGCGGCATCCCAAAGACGGCAATTTCTTGCCGACCTCAGACAGGCCCCACATCGCCTCTCGGTATTACCAACCTTCAAGAGTGACAGCTTGAAATTAATGTGGCTGTCTGATCTGTCCAGCTTTGTCTTGAGGTGTTGAAAACCCATGGTGTCAGCAGGAGATAACTTAGAGATGAAATAAACGAATGTGCACAATGCGAGAGAGAGAGAGAGAGCGGCTTTGCTGACTTAAATCAGCCTCTAGGTCTGCAAATTATTTTTGGTGCCGACCTCTTTTGGGGGAATTACGAGGGCTGTTAATATTTTAACGTTGCCGTTTTAACTTAACAGGAGTTTCTTAGAAATACACCTTGAAGTACCATATACAACTTAATCAATGACTCCTTCCAAAAATAATGAAAAGATACCCTTAAATAATACCTTTCTGGAATTCCTATCAAACTCTAATCTTTTTGGCTCAGATTTCAGAATCCTGGTCGCAAAGTTTAGGTCAACACTTCACGTTTTCTTCCATTCGTACTGATAGCTATTTCGAAAAGTCCCTCTACAAAATATATTACACAGCTGCACAGTAAGTTGCTAGCTGGTCCTAACAACAAGTGTCTGATGATTTGAGTTTACAGAGGGAAATCTTTTCTCTCACTTCTCTAGCATCCTGTACAAATTGTATCAAGCAGATAATGCGATTCCGCCATCTGATTCTGCGATCTCTCCGGAATCATTCTAAATTCCTTTTCTAGCTTAGAACTAACTGGCCTGTCTACAATTCTTTCATATACATGACAGGCTAATCTGGTATGTTTGTCTGTTACCTTCATAACTGACAAACCACAAATGGCACGAAAAACACGTTGGGGAGGTGGTACAACATCCAAATGTTTTTTGGATTCCCTCCCTGCCCAACTACTCCATATTCTTCCCCGCAACTACATGCCACGGCCACAGCAATAATATGAAAAGTACCTTAATGGCACCATACCTCAATGGCACCATACCTCAATGGCACCATACCTTAATGGCACCATACCTCAATGGCACCATACCTCAATGCCACCGTACCTCAATGCCACCGTACCTAAATGGCACCGTATCTCAATGCCACCGTACCTCAATGCCACTTCCAATGGCAATTGACAATTCAAGTTTCTTGTCTATGTCCATTGGCAACATACCTAAATCATGACAAAACCTCATGATATTACAAAGTAAACGAAACGATCCCTAGATGATTCATAGTCCTTAACACAAAATATACTTGATAAATGTTTGCATACCGAAAGAAAGTGTGGTGCTCTGCACAGCACTTCCAGAGATTCTTCGCAGCTTCTTTACTTCCGACAGAAAAGACATACTCCTTTTCTTCGTCCTATGAAAGATGTAATTAAAATCTTGGTATCAGCTTGGCAAAATCCATCAACAGAACAGAGAAAATAAATGAAAAATGCGATTTTTTGGCTTACGCTCATACGGCGCGAAGCTGAACCCACAGATGAGAAACGCAAAATGTACACTAATGAAAATAGTAACAACTACGACGATTGACACAACTATGATAAAGTTGATAATAATGATGGCGATAGAGTTGGCGATGATAATAGTTGTGATGATAATGACGATGATTATGATCATGACCGGGATAAGCAAAGTCATTGCTATGAAGACAAGGGTCGCGATTGCATATCATACTTACAAATTTCCCTTGATTAGCCCGAAGAATAAAGTTATTTCCTTTGAATTTCAGCTTTGTAATCTTTGGCCTGCAAAAAAGGTTGATATTACATCCTGGTGAAAACCAATTTTACACTACATTCCCTTGAATTGATAAGTAAAGCGTTCATTGCCTACCATAAGAATGACTCGTGCAGCAAAACGTAAGTGTTAAACGATTTGGGCAACATCAATTTACTCTTTACACTGCACCCTCCCTAGAAGTCGTACTGCTTTCTTATACGTATGGCAAATCTTGACTCGTGTCACCAATTCCTTCCTTTTGCTATTTTCTCACTCAAATACCATGTCCTTTGGGCAAGCAATAGGGAGACAACGTTTCTGAAGGAGAGGGCACAACTGCAAATGACGACTTCGCCAATAAATAAAGAAGAATATCACTCCGCTGTAAACTTCTCCTAATTTCAAGGATAATTTAAACAAGAATATTAAAAACGTTTGCACTTTGCTGCTTTGGGGGTGGATTCTCAGTTTATATGGTTCCTTGATGACATGCTAAGTACGACATACCCTTCGCAAACTGTCTTGTGCTCTGCAAGAGTTCACTTTTTGAATTATGACGACCCTCATTACTCGAGTAGTCCACTTAAAACCACGAGCTTGTTATGGTTTCCAGGAGACACGCCTATTGTGCTCTCCAAAGACAATCCTGCTCGCCACCATCGGCAATAGGTTCTTATTACATAGGTAGATATTTTGTGTCTGCACTAAATCCTTCGGCTCTTATTGCATTCGTGCTTACAATATACTTAGTGTCGATTGAGCTTTCAACATACATTTCGTAAATTCTCTACAGGAAGTTACGGTAGTTCTGATATTGAATTGTATTTCACTTATATTACCCTTCTTGACCTATTTATGTAGTTACTAACCAGTATGATTAGCACTCTAAACAATATCAGTGGAACCGAAAAGACCTTAACATTTCTCACGTAAAAGCGTCTTGAAGTCAGTTCTTACAGCTAGTCAAAATATCTATCAACAAAACGCATGTAGTAAATCGTATTGATGGATTTTCATCGGCTGCGTCTTCTTTGAATCGTTGGTTTGGTGATATAACGAACCTCTTCTTTCCGTGGTCCTTTCCGTTGTGCTTTTCAAGCCAATTCCACAGTCCTTTCTATAGCCTTTTCATGAACCTTCTCTTTCCATAGGCCTTTCTTTAGTCCACTCCCATCATCCTTTGCATACTCCTTTCTCTGGTCCTCTCCTCTCCATAGCCCTTTCCATAGTCAGTTCCACAGTCTTTTCATAAACGTCTTCTCAAAGGTCTTTCCCCTACTACTTCCCATTGTTATCTCTTCTCCATAGCCCTTTCCATAGTCCTTTCCACTGTCTTTTAATAGACGTCTTCTCACAGTTCTTTCCCCTACTACTTCCATTGTCCTTTTCTCTTCATAACTCTTTCCGTGGAACTTTTCTTTCCACTGTCTATTCCATAGCCCTCACTTTCGTCCTTTCCATGGAACTCTTCGCTATCCTCCTCACGAACTTCTTCTCTTCATAACCCTTCCCATGAACCTCTTCTCTTCATAAGCCTTCACATGCACCTCTTCTCTTCATAAGCCTTTACATGCACCTCTTCTTTTCATAAGCCATTCCGTCGATCTTTTCTTCGCACGCTCTATTATATAATCCTCTTTAGTCCATGTAACGAACCTCTTCCCTTCAGAATCCTCCTAACGAACTTCTTCTCTTCATAATCCTTTCCATGAACCTCTTCTCTTCATAATCCTTCCCCTGAACCTCTTCTCTTCATAAGCCTTCCCATGAACCTCTTCATAATCCTTCCCATGAACTTCTTCTCTTCACAATCCTTCTCGCGAACTTCTTCTCTTCATAATCCTTACCATGAACCTCTTCTCTTCATAAACCTTCCCATGAACCTCTTCTCTTCTTAAGCTTTTCCGTCGACCTTTTTTACACACATTACTCCATAGTCCTCTATTTAGTCCTACTCGGAGACTACTTCTCTTCATAATCTTTTCGATGCCATCTGATTTCACACCCTCTTTTTGTTTCCCTCAATCTCTTGTTCCATTTATTCACTCCTCATTTTCAAAATGTCAGCTCAAATGCTAGTATACATCCCTATAGAGAATGACATGATGAACGTAATGGTTAATGAGCAGCAAAGCGGCGGCTCTGATACGTCTTATTGTCAAAGCAAAAAGGCTTGTGAAACTGTTCTCTATTATGGAACACTTCAACATGGGCGGGTCCTACCATCTTGCCCATGTCTCGTTGTGGTTAATAGTTGGTTTAGCATTAAAATTCATCACTATTCTTTTTCTTTGAAAAAAGAACACGTCATGTGACCATCAGTAAGAAGAAAACAACGTAATTCATTTAAAATTTCGTGTTCACGTACTATTTACTGGCAAACAGTCCCCATTATTGAGAGAATTGTTACACCCGAGTTGTAACCTCATTCTTAAGCCCACAAGTAGTCGCGACCTACTTGTCTGCTGACAAATGCGACTTAAACCAGCTTCACACGTGGTAAACAGCACAATATTCAAAACCGTAACTTATGCTTTCCGTCTTATGCTTTGCCGCCATGAGGTAACAAACACACTGAAACACATAAGCATATTTTGGTCATTAGAGTGTCAACATCGACTTCATTCAACTTTTCAGTTACGAAACAGACACTCCTCGACAGCCCACTGAACACTTCGTGCAGGACAGAAACGCTACGTTTAAACAAGCTATGGCATACAGCTGAAAGAGCTGTGAGCACAACGGTATCATCACCTGAATGCTTGAGCACATCATACGCAGTAATTACATATAGTAACAGGTTTCTGTTAGCTTAATCTTTGATTTAATTAACCTGTCTTTTCTATGCTTTCCTTTTTTGTAGCTCTCAACGCGTCAGTAGCATTTACGCCTTCTTAAAAAGCAACTTCTTTAAGAACCCCTCCCCCCTCCAAAAAAAACCAACACACAACAAAAAAATCCAAAACTATATTTATGACACAGCACATTCTTTATGTTAAAAACAAGACAGCTAATCTTTCAAAAAGTGGCATACTATATTCCACAACTGCATATGGCCTGGTCAATCAGTTTCTAGACTTTTCTATCCCTGTTCAATGTAAACCCTAGACTTCTTTATACGATCAAAAAAGCAATATCCCGATAAGTACAGAAAAACAGCCCACACAAACGTCTTCTTATAGCACAGCTCCAAAATTCTCCATTGCACACCTCACTTTTCAGTTAAAAGTTATAAGGGCCCCAAACGATACAGACAAACAACAAAATACAAATCTCTATTCAAAACTGACGTCCTCTACAGCTCTAAGCGTCGCTTACTGTTCCATTTTATGTCATCTCAGAGTTAAAACCTCCAGCTCTTTGTTGTAAGTGTGACGTTATATAAATTGACTGAGTAAATCCCTCTTTTCTCATCTGATTCCTTCGTTCGCTTCTTCTACTGGTAACTTGTAAGTTGTTGGGTTTAGACCCTGTTAACAATTCCTAGTAAATCAGTCACCTTATTGGGTTTTCCCTTCCTTTATTATACCATTGCTGGGCTGATCTTACCCGCGATTCCTTGACTATCTCCAACCTATCGTATTATACTTTACCACCTTTAACTTTACCTTCAACAAATTATGGTTATGGGCAAAATGATGTAATTTTGAGAACACGTCACCGAAGTACTCTACTACAAAATAAATGGTTCAAAACGATGCAAGTTATATCCGTTTTATATCCGATATCAGTTTCAAAGTCGAATCACATAAAATCTTAGGGGTATGGAAAATGTACTACCACTACAAAAATAGGGTTAATAGAAATTGGAGCCTGCAAACAAAGTATGTGGTGATGTTGATAAAATCCGAAAAACAAAGTAGAGGGGTATCGTCAGGTGTAAAATTTCTTCAAACAACCAATGACAGGAGGAACTTGCCACAGATTGGCAATACAAAAAAATAGCCTGCATGAAAGGATGTCACAATGTGTACTCTTCCGGGGCTTTAATGGGACCCCCCACCTGTGAGAACAGAAAAGGAGTAGGCTTTGGATCAACAAGATTTTATTTCTGCTTCCACTTACCAAATAAAACTCCCTATTTTATTTCTTCCTTTGAAAAGCACTAATCCAGTGGGTGTCAAACCAAGGAAGTACTCGACACCATCCTGACCCTAAAACGAACAATAAGGACAATCTACAGTGACCGCATAATAATAACACGCTTTATCGTGACAAAATCTTTAAAAGTGCGATTTACACTTGACATAATCCTTGCATCCTTTTTCGATGCCGCGGAGCAATCTTTTGTTGTCAACAGAAAACGTTCGTAATAAAACTGCACTAAATAGCAAAACATTTTAGTACTGTAAAGCCTTTTCCGTCTGACACTCCTCAGAGTACAAAATCGTCAGAATTGAGTTAGGAAGAAATCAACAAAACTTATAGCAAACCGTGTGTTGGAAGTAGCCAATCAAAGGTATCACTGCTAGATTCGTGTTGTTTTGACCAATCAGTGTATGTGGAACAAAATATTAGCCGAAAAGCCCCAAGGTCAAATTTTCACGGTTTTGATTTAAATCTTCACCTTAACATCACACAATTTCAGGTTAATGGACTTTTTATTCCACGGCAAACTCTAATCAATCTATGTCTATATGAATGCCTTTTATCGTAAGTAACCAAGGACTGGCAACTTTAATACTCTCAGTGTTGGATATTTAAAAGAAAGTACTTGACTTAATTATCAAACTGATTGGTTGGTCGATTCAGTTGACACTGAATGGCTCGATTAATAAATTTCTATATCTTTATTTACTTATTCATCGATGGGATTGATAGTTGGTTATCTGATCGAGGGATTAACTGACTGACTGACTACTTCATTGGTTGCCTTACACCTGATCAATTGATAGCTTGAGGGATCAATCAATAAATCGACCAACACCCTAATAGAATGATTAATCGACCGAATTCTTGATCAACTGATTTATCGATTGATTGAATGACTGGTTGATTAAAACCTACTATCTATATCATTACTTTTCTATCATTTTTCGTATATTTCATTACACCTGAACAATATCAACGCATACAGCAATTTTCTACATCCTTACATTTGCATCAATAATAACATTCTGATAGCCCGAAATACCGCAACTACTTGAAACCCTATTCCGTCATTGTTCCGAAGACAGAAAGAACGTCTCTGTTAACTGTTCAGTTCTATGGACACCGATTGGTCAACAATCATGCAGCTCAAGTTTTGATTGGATGTTTTAAAACACAATTTTCATTCCTTCCTTTTCGTGTTCAATTGTAACTATATTGTACTCTTTGGAGTGTCTGACGGAAACAGCTTATTAAGTAAAAAACTAGCCTCACAATTTCTGTCTATTTTAATGCTCTGTAAAATAAACTCTTAAAAATTCTACATGTAACATGGCAAGTCCCTCGTACAAATATTCAATAAAATCTCAAGCATATATATATCAGGTAAATATTTCTCACCCGCACAGGATGTAAATCCACGCCATACATTTCTAGCCATTTTACTCGCTCCAGGAAATTATTTTCTGCGTCTGAGGGAACCTGCCCCCTATTACGAAATAAGGAAAGATTATGTATATGCAAGAAAATTACTCTTCAGATGAGAAGATTTAAACAAATCCTGTGACTGCTTTGCAGTTCCTCAATAATTCTCCCCGGACTTGTGAGGACCTGTTCACCTGGATATGTCATTTCAATAACAAGGGCAATTTTATGGGCTCTAAATGGTTGTAAATTTCAGCCCCTTCAGTAAGCAAAGGTATCCTATGATCCTTAGGAGCTACACAGACGTAAAGTCTACGTAAACAGATTAAAAATACAAACTCGAAAATATCTAATAACATTCCTTTTAATGAAAGGGGAAAATCTAGTTTATGGAGGCAGATGATGCGGATGATGTATTTGGAGTGAAGAGAAACCTGTTACTATTAGCATTAGCAATCTTGGAAGGAAATGACAGTGACATCTCCCGAAGGAAAACAGCTCGGTGTGAAGGTAGAGAAGATTTGAACACAAGACTAGTACGTTCGGTTACCATTCTATGACACTTTCATGCAAATCGAATTACTTTATTCAGATTAATTTAATATCACAGATCTAAACAACAACCTATAGCACAACTGTCCCCTGTAAGCAAAGCGCTCGCTCTCTACGCAGAAAAAAACCCTAAACATAAATCGTAGGATGCATTTTTTGTTTTCGAATCCAAAAAAAGAGGTCCCGATGCCAAAGAGTGGCTTTGTCAAAACCTCTACAACAGCCAATACTGAGTCTTTATTGGAAGAGACAAAAAATCTCAGTAATGAAATCACTCCAAATTTCATAAACTTTCATCGCTTATCAATAACTTTTATCTCTCAAAACAAAAGATTCTAGGGGCCTACCCTTGGGACACTATTACCAAACGGTAACAAAAAGTGTTAACACGTTTAAATAAACGCAAAATAACTAGAAGTTTGATCGTCAAGCTTATTAATCTCCTCATGACACTAAAATCGTATCAAATGATACCAATACAATCAATAAAGCAGGACTTAAACACTGACTTCAAAATCGGAAACATACCTTAATTTCGGATGAATTTCCGCAATTTTTTTCTCAAGAGCCTCCGCCTAGGGGCAAAACATCATTAATGTTGCACAAATAGGTAAATTAGTGGTCTAACCACAAAGGAGCATTGTTTCTGTAAAAAAGGCGGCAAGTTCTTTGTACCGGTAAACAAAGTCAAAAAGTGTAAGTAAATGCACAGTACCAATAATACAGATACAGCTTAATTAACACAATCTATGTACCCAGGAGCACCATCATTACTCAATTATCTGTCCCGTTTATCATATTAGCTATGCAGCAACTTCGTGATAGGCAAAAGCCTTTATTGGGAAGGATCAGACAAAGCAATTCAACGGCATATGTTTTTACCTTTGAAAACGGCATAATCTTCTCACACTCAGTAACACACTACAGGCTATAGAATGTTTGGTGGGGAGGTAAAGAAGCTTCTACCACTACGCAACACACTCCTGCTCTTCCCCAACGAAAAGATATACGAGTAATGAAACAGTGCTCCAGCTCAATGCCTGCAAAACTAGTGGCAGCTTTGTAAGTGCGTTTAGTTCCTCGTCTTTATGCCAAGGTTGTCCTTATTCCACCAGACGCACTATTATAACGACGAAATACTTGATTTTATATTTGTAAGACTCTCCCTCAAATAACTAAAAGCTCAGGCCTCCGTTTGATTTATATGGCATTTCGTGTCCATCCTCACCTAAAATTCCTTAACTGTAAATTCTGTCCAATTTCCAATCCCTGACTCAAACATTAAGTAAACCAAATCAATTTACTAAATCACGCTTTGCATAACGTGCTAACAACACTGTACAGAGTTCATAGATGTTAACAAAGTTTCCGGCTCACTTGTAGCACTTAGCTATAATGATTGAAGAAAAAGCCCTTTTATAGAAGGATAACAAACTGTCAGTTACTATGTTACAATGTTTTTAAACTTAGGCCCTGTTTATAAGCGTGCAAATCAAATAGATCCGCACCAGAAATGGAAAGGACTGGCCTTGTGTTTACCGGGGGGCCTCATTGAACAGTACTCGTTTGGGTCTACTATCCGTATTAGTTTTGTACCGCTTATAAAAATTGACCAGTTTGGATCCTATCAGTAACAGAAATAGTATGGATCAAAATTGAGGCAAAGAAAACTGCCAACACGAGGTAAATTTGACATGATATCCATTCATGATCTACTTTCATGCCAATATCGACAACTTAGTAATTGACACCTACTGTTCTTATCTCACTGTTCCATTTCAAACAGCTCGAATTACAATGGAAGGAATCGTATCTATGGGTAACTCAAACTATGTTGTGGATCGAAGTGAATCTGATCTCATCAAAACACCCTAGAATAGGGATCAAATCAATTTGGATACGTACCCATTTGGTACCATACATCCATGCTATCCCTATATATACTAGATATCCCTACATATAATATACTATCCCTATATATAATATGCTATCCCTATATATACTACACTATCCCTACATACACCAAACTATCTCTCTGTATACTATACTTTACCTATATATACCATACTATCTCTCTATATAATATACTATATATACTATACTATCCCTATAAATATTATACTATCCCTATAAATAGTATGCTATCCATATATATTCTATACTATCCCTATATATACTATACTATCCCTATATATACTATACTGTACCTACATATATACTATACTATTTCTCTATATAACATACTATATATACTATACTATCTGTTGATTATATCAGCTTTGCCACGATCACTGTTTAATAAACACAACATTTATACTGCAGTTGTCCACCGAGCCCAAACACTATAAAATTTCATCACTCCAACATTACTTATTTTCACACTGCAACTATCTGTCCAACTGCATACTTTGTGCTCACCTGGTTCGGAATAAATCTAAACTCTGACACATATCCATCGGTATGAAGTGCTGGTTCATAATCCCCTAACTCCGCTAAAAAGAAAAGATAAATGATGCACGTATCGAGGTCATTTGTGATGCTTATAGATGAAAAAAGTCATACATAACTATCGATGAAACCACAAAATAATATCGTACAGGCAAGGATTTTTTAAAAATCCATAACACCGACTGCACAGGCTGCAGGACAAACTCAGGGAAAGCCGTCTACGATGGTTCGGACACGGGCGGCGAAAAGAAGATGGATTCGTGCGGGGAAAAAATGGAGGGGTACGAAATAGGAAAACGGAAGAGGGGACGACGAAGACAACGAGTGAGAGACTGCTACCTGGAAGATATGAAAGAGATTGGACTGAAGGAGGAGGATGCAACGGACAGAACGAGGTGGAGATGTCGAATCCGCACCAGCGACCCTTGAAGACAAGGAGGATCTCGTAGAAGAAGAGGAAGAAGAGGAGGAAGAAGAAGCAGCAGAAGAAGCAGAAGAAGAAGAAGACTACGACGACGACGACGAAGAAGAAGAAGAAAAAGAATAGGGAGGAGGCAAGGATGAGGGTTCATAAACATTCTATAAGAACCAGCCTACAATTGTCTTCAATCATGTCTGATAACTATAACTAGGAAAAACATAACAAAAACCTATAACTATAAAAAGAAAAAAAGAGTATGGCAAGTTTATGGATTATAAGAAAAGATAACTAATATTCCATGGGGAATAAAGAGACTCGCAATTATAAAAATTGATGTTAGGATACTGAATGTTAGCCTTTCTTGAAGTTTTGAATCTTAAATTGGCTCTTCAGAACTCTCGCAAGTCAGTCGCAACATCTGTCTGTTTCTTCCTTATCGCCTCATTTTCATGTCGATGTCTACAAACGTCTTCTATTAAATCGCCCCTTCAGATAAATTTCACCATATGAGCTTTACTTGAAAGGAGCTGCAGCCACTAACTGTTAGGAGTATTAAATGCATGAATTCTTCTTTCATCAGATTTACCAATAAGAAACAGCTAATATATGTGTGTTTATGATACTGCTTCCATTTATGTCCAAAACCTTTGTGGCCAATCACTCCGGTAAATTTCACTTTCATCGCACCTGTACCTGGGCTGTGATGCCATGCACACGAATAAAGGTTGTCAGCCCCCATCAGGAGTTCTCTATTCAAGTCTAACTTTTGAATCGACCTTTTCTACTGGTGTTATGTCGCACAAAGCAGATTTTACCACTTCACGTTACGTTATTTTGAGAGACAATTAAGGGAGAGAAAAGAACGATGGGCAGCAAAAGCTCGGAAGAAAACAGCGTTTATCAATTAGACTCAAAAGATGACAAATTAAAGGAAAACAACTAGTATGGAAAGAACTTCGCCGTTCAAGCTTTAGGAGCCAAATCTCTCAACAACTTTCTTATTCGGTAAAATGGCACCATAGCACCAATATCTTAGAGTTCTAACTATATCCTTGCTGTAATATAAGGACTGTCTTGTTTAGGATCTTATGAACCTTCCCTTTAGGCAGTGGAGTCATCCAGAATTGGCATTGAATACTATAAGTGAATCACAGTTTGTTAGGAACTTACACTGTACAGCAAATGCACATAACTCCGCAGCCACGTTAAAAGTACAAGGTAATCTGCAAATACAAAGGGAAGATGACATTCGATGACAACCAATTCATAAAATGTATCAAAATAAGGCAAAGTGACTCATTTTCGCAACTAGCGTACATTTACATAAAAATAAAAACAGGTCAGTAAAGATGCCATAATATTTACGATGTGCAAACAATTAAGTGCTAAATATGGAATAACGAAAACAGAGCTAATGTGGATGACGGAAAAAATCCACAACAGTCCTTAGCTAACGTCTAATGGAAGAACTCATGCACATAATTGGATGTTGAAATCAAATTCATGTATGTAAACATTGTATGAATGATATCAAAATAAGCAATACGGAAATCTAGTGAGAAAACTAACGTGCCAGAATAACGGCAATAAAATATACACAGAAAAACTTAAATGTAAGATTAAAACATATTTTGGGATACCGGCAAAGCATCCCTGGACATTTAAAAGTTAATGAATGAAATCACTCTGAATTTTAAGCCTAAACACAGGTTGCAGATCCATTAGTGAGGGTGGAGTTGCGATACCGCTAGTCACGCCAGCGCTATATAGAAAGTGACACTTTCATTCCCACGTCCTCCTGAAGTGTCACTCACAAGTAGAGGTTACATCAAGGGTATACCACAATATCTGCTACCCAGGTTCATCTTATGAGGACATGCTGTATCTGCTAGTTAAGTTAAGGGTAGTGGCAGGGCAATTGAAAAAATTGTATAATTTGTGTATATTTGGATGTGGGCAGATCAGCTAAAGACACGACAACATCTTGTCAAATACTTCACTCGCCGGCTTCCAAAGTACGTGAGCGAATAATACACTCGTAAGCAGATAATAATTGATATTATACCCTTTTCGCATGTACCACTAAACGCGAGTTCCGCCTTGAAGACGACGTTAAATTCCTTTTCACAGGTGTATTTCGACCACGCAGTTCCGCTTTACAGCGTCTAAATAGGCGTAGTTGAAAAAGCTGCGTCTAAATAGATGTAGTTGAAAAAGCTGCGTCTAAATAGACGTAGTTGGAAAAGCTACGTCTTCATATAAACGCTGGAAAGATGGCGTGCAGCAGTGGTCACTTCTCGTGTCATTGACCACTACGTGCTCAAAGCATAAAGCGGCGCTCGTTATGAGGTAAGAACTGTTACAGCAATCATTGATTGTAGAATGGAGATTTTAGAGTTATGTCCCAACCTCTTGTTGCTTTTTTGCACGGTCTCAGAGGGTCAAAGTCGTTCTGCTTCCCACCATTTATGCTTTATTACGAGTATAAGATATCCAGTTGACGTTTGGTTGTTAGTTTTACATAAAAACAGAATCAATCACGTGTGTTTTTTTGCTATTGTAGACACATGTATATACAATATTTGATCAGGGAGTGGCATCCGTGTAGGTCGCCATAACAACGAAAATGAACAGAAATCTTCCCATAGCTTTTGAACGATGCTGTCAAGTCTTTAGCTTTACTGTGATCTTCTTGCTTGATAATGCTTCCTACTTTTCTAATTTCAGGCTCGCAGATATCGGCATAGAGCTGAATTTAATAGATGGTGTGAAAAATAAAATGGGCAACTTGGGCCGGAAATACAAGACTGAATTGTTAAAGAAAGAAACAGCTCTGCCAACCTTCGCAAATGAGACTGTTTGACGTTGTGCATGTAAAATCAACATATCAAGCGTCCGACGGAACGCGCGTTATTTTTTCTTACGTGTGCATAGGGTATTAGGCGACATTGGATAACTACAACACAAAACTTTGTGCAAGATATAAATTCAAAACACGAATATATGTTTAATGGAGACGGCAATAAAGATTAAATAGTCACGGCTTCATTAGGGAGTTTAAGATTAGAGGACCAAGGCTAGGACCAGAAGCAGTTTACTCACTGCGCACCTTTCTGCGCACATTGGCGGGAAAGTTGCTTATATATACAAACAGTCGTATCCAGCTCGCTGAGTACCCCAAACACTAGTTGTGTACAAACATTAGTCACCATAGCTACAATCATGGACAATGAAATATGAAAGTTTCCCCAACCCCCGTTCCAAAATATTGTTCAGTTTGAAAACG
>JAAAKL020003668.1:0-22553 GCA_010016065.2 Carybdea cf. marsupialis auct. non (Linnaeus, 1758)
TATTGGGCAGTGCGATGAAGATTTTTGTCCTATAAATCACTATTTCAATGGGAATACTTTTATTTTTTATTTTTTAAACTATCAGTGTTTAATTGTTCCTAAATATTTAAACCTGTAAATGTTTTGATTTTTTTTTAATTTTTGACGTATAACATTTTAAATATGTGAAAAACATTCCATGTTTAAAATGTTGAAGTTTTTAAATGGTTTTATATTCTACTGTGGCAATTGGTACCATCCCTCTGCCGGTGCCCTTGACTCAGTTTGAATGTGACTGATGAGTTTGACAGCACTTAAAAATAAGTATATGCTTTGTATCTAAATCAGTGTTACAAATTTAATTCTCTTACTTGACTTGGCTTAAGTCAAGTCCGTCCTTGAAGGTCGGCTTTTGTTACTACTGCTTTATTCTGGTTTTTCAAAACCCTGCTTTTTAATTCTGGATTAAGTAAAATTCTTTCAACGGTGTTGACACCTAAGCAACTTTTACACTACTGATAAATTTTAAAGTGAATTAATCCTCCCACTTTGAAACAGCATATAATTATTATGTTATGCCTCCCATTGATGAATATTTTCTTCATGAAAGACAACACGATATATTATTCTCTAAATGCTAAAATTCTACGAAGGACTTTTGTATAATTATGGTATATATATTTATATATACAGATATATAAATACATGTACGAAATTTGTTTCTATTCAGTTTAAATAGCTCATATTCCTGATTTTCTTTTGCTAATCGGTCGTTTGTGACATTCCTCTTCTTATCGGACCTCTAGTTATCCATATTCCCATTCTTTCTTTTCCGACTAGGATTGTTCTACTTCGACCAATTGAAAACAATAGTAATTGTTTGACTCGCTCCAATAATCAAGTTGGAAATCTACGCGCGCTTACCTGATAGTAAACAAGCAGTTTGGGTGCGGATCTTGTAATTAGTGATGTCATAGTTTGGCACCTGCCAATGGCGGCGAATGAACATAAAGGAAGATGAACTGTCAATCAAAATAGCGGCCTCCTATGATCAACACAGATCAAAGAAACCGTCGTCTATACAGAAAATCTTCGGCTTGTAACAGAGAGAAGTCGAGTGGCCAAAGATATCTTTTTGTTGTCAGGGAATACCGCTTTAGCAGGTTTCAACTGAACGAGTTGAAGGGCATCGAGGAGTCGAGCAAAATGCCTCAATTACCAACCAGCACTGCGGAGGAATATGGTGCTGACGATGAAATCAAGGAATATAGACAAGAAGATGACGATGGCGCAGAGAATTCCAATGTAGATGTAGTCAATGATATAAAATCGGATCTTAAAAAGGACGCCGAGGATCAGACACTGGATTCGGTGAGTACACGACCCACGAGTGTCCTTGGTAGTGTCAAATGTTCATTTCCATGCACATCTCGATTGCCGTTACTTTAACGAATTACCATATGGATGGGTGATGTTGTTAACTGATCGGGACGCACCTCTGCAGGTTATCAATCAAGTGAATGAAGAATTCATGTTTTCAGTGGTAGTGTTTTTATTTCATTTATACAGGGGAAAGGAAGTATAGACGAGAGCCATTTTTCTGGGATCCATTCCGAGCGGCACGTCAAAGGCGAAGCGGGTAAAGTTTGAGTATGGAATACTTATGAGTACTTATTAATATTTTCTTAGCCACTAAAGCAAGTAATTGATTTGTAAGCATGTCTTTCGGCTTCTGTATTGAAAACCCTTATAGCGGTCACGACTTTAAGATGCGAAATTGTTTCATGTTTCATTGCTATCGTATGAAGTCTGAAGCAATCAGAATCCGTAGATTCACTTCATCGTTCTGATCATTTCCTGCATGATTTAAGACTGGCAAGGACGTGTAGTGGCGTAGAGATCGTGCAGCTTAAATGATTGTTGCGATTCAAGACTTCCAAGAAGACAGAAGTAGGCAGCTTTTTGAAGGTACGATGTGGTGATGAAGAGTCAAGAGAAATCAATGCTTGTTTTGTTATCATTTGTGGTTAGCACTAACACCTTCTAGCATGGCATTGACCTGGTAACATTGCTGAAGCCTTCTTTCCCTCAAGATTTTAACATGAATTCTGTTGTAGACACTCGTATCCAATGTCACATAGACAGATTGGAGGATTATTTGTCTTAATTCAGTATTTATTCTGTAATGAGAGTCAATGCTCTGGATGCTGGTATTAGTAATCTGTATTGTTTTGATGAAAAATGCCAATTATTGTGTTGACTGTGGTACTATTTGTCACGACCTAGTTATGTACTTATTTCTTTATTCTTTTCTTCACTAGGAGTTTATGGAAGACCAGCACCAGTTATAGTCGGTCCCCACGTGAGTTTATTTTTCCTTAATTTGTAATGTTTAGCGTAGCAAAGGGTGTCATGCTCTATTCTTTTAAGCCATCAACTTCTGGCATTTAGCGGATAGTTAATTCTGCATTTGCACAACGTCTCTCAATGTGACTTTTTAAACCTATCAAGGAAACCAAATATCACCAATAGCAATACGTGACCAACTGACCCAAATCGTATGTGCAAGTATCCGATCAAATCCTAGGACCTTATCAACAATGATCGTAGGATGTTTCGCCAATTAATTTTCCAAGGTTCTTCAAGGGGCACTGATCTTTAATTTGACGGTCTTTACGGAAATAGGGAAACGGAGCTGGGCGTTCTAAGTTGCGGAATCAGGAGCGACTTGTTTACGCTCTCATTCAGGAAGCCTGACATGTTTTCGATCATCAGCGTCGTTTTCGTGGCCTAGTCATCAGCATCTCATAACTACACGATATTGGCACGATCTGGCTTTCCTGTTCATGCCTGTTTTGTGTAGAAGTACCCTATTCAAATTACAGTGTTGTGGACTATAGGTTGATGACCCATCATTTCCGTTTCCGTATTCCAAATCAAGACAGTACACAACCCTCTGTCACCACTTAATTGTTTTCGCTAGTATCTCACCATCTCTTGGTTGACATTCTTCTTGATCGACATATAACTTCCGCTAAGAAAGACAATTCATTGCAATGTATATTAATGCACCAATAACTTGACTATTGTCGGGCACACTTTTATTCCTTTGAAGATGTTCTTCGTCGAAGGGTTTATTGTTGTTTGTGCTATGTTTGGAGAAAAGGTGCTATCTCTTGACATTTATTGAAAGAGTCGATCGCAAAAGTCGTTAAGTGAGGTCCCTTGAGTACTGGTTCAGTGAATAACCAGCCAAGACAGTAACTTAAGTGGAAGCTTTGTGCAATAACAAAACTCTCCCTGGTGATGATAATTTAAGTGTACCTATTCCCCTTTTTGATTATTTTAATAAAAGTGACGAGGTTGATTGTCTTTTAGCTTAGACACTACCGCTCTACTGTTAGGGCCTTTTGAAGATGTGCTAGCGACTTCAAGAAACTATTAGCAGGAATTATTTCAGTAGTAACTTGTGTACATCCTTTGCCCCTTGACCTCAAAGTAAGCAAAGGTCTGATGAGAATATATGATGAAGAGGGTCATGCAGCAAGCTCGTCGTTCAATTTCTTCATGTTATTTTGCTGTGACTGAAATATTTAGTGTATAGGGAAGTTTATTAACATTAACTAAAATGTTAAAGGTGTTATTCCACGGTGAATTCTCTACTGTTTTCAACTGTTTGAATTAAACTTTACCTATGGTAGGATTCAAGATAACGTTATTAGCTAAAAGCCTTGATATGATCCGCAGCTTTTAATTGTACACGAATAACCACTGTGAATTTAGTGATGACACAGAATATTTTGTGGTGATAATGAGGATTTGTGGATTTCATAGTGAACATCCTCAATTACTTTTTAAGCAAATGAAGCTTTGGTTCTGGCTATAAATCTATCAGTTATTGTCCAGATTGATTTTGGTACATATGATATTTATGTGTATTTTATCATATATGTGGGACAATCTTCCCCTACATACTTACTGATCTCCAAAGTTATTGGTCTTTAGGTCATTTTTAATTTGCCAAACAAAGTGTTTGTTTTTATATTCCATAATAATGTACCTAACTGTATTAGCATTTAATGTAAAAGACCCTCTTTTTTGTCTTTGTAAGTAATGTATTTTACAGTACTGTTTTAAGATGTAGAGTGGAAGTAAAGATTCCTAAATTTGTTTTAAATGTTGATGTTACTTTTAATTAACTGATGAAATCAGAGTAGCCCAAACAGGAACCTCAACCATTCTAACATAGATTACAAGGACTTAAAAGTCTAAGGTCTTAAAAGTCAGTTTGCAAATCGATTCATTGACATGTCAATCCTTCTATTTCACGTTAACATACTACAACACATAGTATCAGTCCTCTATAGGCAGCCTACCCATTCCCAATCACTTTGGAAATTTACAAATCAGAGGTTCTGGACTTCTAAAACATAATTTTATGTCACTGTATCTGTTGTTTTCTGGAATATATTTGATAATAAATAATGGCAGTGTGTATGTTTTGATGTTTTTATCATGAATGTTAATTCTTCTAGTTACCAGGCTACTTATTTTCATAAATGCTTTGTCTACTATGAGCCATCTGATTTTGTGATTAAGGTACTATGTTGCCAGTGTATTATATTGATTGTTGGGTGAGTTAAAGATTGATTTATCAATGCCATGGTAAAGTAGGAAGATGCTGACCTGATGCTGCATGTTGGTAGAAATTGCCATTTTTACAAGCCTTTTTTTTTATTCTGAAGATAATTCCTATTATGGCAGTAGGCTACATATCTTATCTCTGTTTGTAGCTCATGATTGAGGGTAATTGAAATACTTGAACCTTGTTGGGAAGCTTAAAATTTGTGTACAGAAAGTATCTCTCTTTTATCTGTTCCCTCCTACTTTTACTTCCCTGTTTTGTATGAGTGTTGTTACTAGTTTTCACACTCAGCTGCATTATAAAACACCAATTGCCTTAGGTTTGATTTACCATCATGTGTGTTCCATACAGTTTGTGATAATATTACACTTCTGGTTAATTGGTTATTCTTTATATCTGTTATTATTTTCCATTTACTCTGCATATCTCAGGTGTCTACCATTTCAGCAAAAAATCTCCCAGTTAGGCCTCCCCATGACTGACCTCTCAAATCCCTATCTTATTTAAATATAATTTTTTATCAGTTATCATATTATACTAATCATATTTTGTATATAATGATACACAACTATGTTTTTTTAATTATATATACATACATGTATATGTATGTGCTTAAACATGTATAAATTTATAAATGGTCAACAGCCCACTTGCATGTTAAATATATATTTATATATATATATATATATATATATATATATCATCATATCATATGTAAATATCATTAGGTAGATATGTACTTAATATATGTATATAAAAATTATATATTTATCAGTTCATCTTATCCAGTTATAATAATCATACTACACATTATGGAGCTTGTACACAATATTAAAAGCAATTATGGCTACTGCAGTGGAACTACTGGTATCCCACTTACATTTTATGTTTGAGAAGTTTCCAGATTGTATATTTTAGGCGGTAGTCAATACATAAATTTCAGTATTGATTGTCAATGACAAAGTTCAAGACTTGCAAGCTTCCCCCTCCATGGTAATACTGAGTCAACGCCAGGGCCTCTCAAACCAGAACACCAACTTAACTACTGCACTAAGCAGTGTAAGATGTAGTTAACAATTTAAGGTTCATACTGGTTTTTCTGCACTGCCAGCAACCTAACTTTTTGTTGTTTCATTCACTCTGTCATCAGTGCCATCTCCATATTTAAGTTATAAGACACTATTTACCATGAGATACATATGCTTTCAATAAACAAGATTAATTATTAATTAGATGTTTATTTATTTATCTATATATTTTTATGATTTTACCAACAAGTATTGATGCTACAGTGCTCAATACAACAAGGTAGAGCCTAATACTATAAGGCACTGGTAAAAAAGCAAAAGTGAAATAGCTCCTCCCTGCTGACATTTTTCAGACTGTGAATTTTATTCATGATATTGTCATGATAAATCCTTATGTGTTGCCTTTTATAGTTCTTTAAATTAGGGTGAAATTCTAATGGGCATGTCAATTTTTTAGAGATTTAGGTTTGTGAATATGTAGTTGCTAATTTGATGCATATTGTCGTATGGAATGTATCTTGTTTTTTGTTTGTTGATTTTCATGGAGTAAGTTGTTAGTGTGAGAATATACTAAATAGTTTAATTCTTGGTGTGATACTACCTATATGTGATAATTCTAACACAATGTTAAAAGCCTCACCAAAACTTTTTCTGCAAGCCACCAAATGTTATGTAAAAGTTGTAAATAGTATGATTTAGTGATATTCTCTGTCTAATGGCTTTTAATGACCATATTGCATGTGAAGTTAGGTACAGAACATAAGACCTTGATTTTATCCTGGTGTAAAGATTATTTATTTCATTAGCTTGGTTAGTGTATCATATTTCACGATTTATATTTCATGCCCATGTTTTTATGTTATTAAACACTTATGAGATACAAATTGATTTAATAATGGCTAGGCTAGTGAGGAGGTGCCAGAATCTGTTATCAAACAAGAAGACGAACAATGATTCTCTGAACAGGATAAGGGCTGATGTGCTATTCACATATAGTCTGAAAAGGAAGCTTCGACTTGAATAGCTAATATATGTATAGGACTTCCTCAGTTACAATCTGAAGTGTCTTCAAATGTTCCATTTAACTTTTATACCATTGTACATTATTGGGTTGCATAAACATTCTATCCATGCTTGTTACCATAAGGGAAGCCTTATCATATGTTTTACTCTGACCTTATGAATACAACCAATTGGTGTAAAGTCCCACTTTACTATAGAATTCAGTAGGCAAAATACCACAGTGAAATTTGTTTAAAGCTCTATCTTAACTCAGGTATAAAAACTGTCACAACATGATAGGCTTCTCCAGTACTGAAGGACTGTTCTGCCACATCTTCTTCTTTTTATGCACATAACTTTACAACAAAATGCCCTGTTCATACTTTAGTGTTTAGGAGTATAACACCTTTGATGCTAGCAATTATACAGCAGTCATTGAAACGTTCTCAGCTACTTTTAATTCAGTATTAATAGATACCTATTAAGTATGCAGTTGAGATCATAATCTTGGACGACAACTGCTTCCTTTAGAACAATGTACACAAAGTTGATGTTTTCTATTCCCAAATTTTACAATGATTCTAATATTTATGGATATTTAGAGTATTTATTTACATTATAAAGCTGTTGTAAACAGTCAATGTATTTTATATATACTCAGTTGAGAATTATGATCAAGTTTTCATTTGAAAATTTCATTTTCAGTTTATATCAAAATATTGTGTACAGTGTAGGTTTGGGTTTAAATTGTATCAAGGAGTCAGAGCACAATGATTATAAAACTACATCCCGTTTCAGAGGCCTAGATTTCTTTTTGCTTTTATTGGTTTTGTGTCTGTGTCTTGAATTTGTGACACTGCAGACGTAAGTTTCTGAAAAGTGATTCATTTTTCTATCTGGGTTAAGAAATCTGCTGATTGTATTGAGTGTTAATAAAGTTGGTATTGATTAAAAATATGGCCTAAGTACACTCTTGAAAGATGGTGGTGAGCTAAAATAATTTAGAGTGAGGTCACTAAAATTTGAATTGTTGTAAAACTGTGATCCCATACATGCAGAACTTTAAGAAGAATATCAAACTAATCACAATATTTACAATTAATAACATTTCCAGGTAAGAGTTGTGAACAATTGAATAACATTTTTCTTGTATTTTGTCCCACAACCTAACTCATGCTTTCCTTGAAGAAAACTTCATCCTGATTCACATTAGAAGTATCTTTCTGATGCATCTGATTTCTGTGTTTACAGGCTATAATTTCAGTAAAAGAAAAATAGGCAATCCTTTACCCTTGACAGTTAGTCCAGTTAATCTTTATTTTGGAAGTCATAAGTTAAATTTAGGTGGGGTGGGGGGCACAAGGAGTAACTTTTAAGTCCAGTTAGGTATGTGATTGATTTCAAGCTTTCGCTTGCTTTTTTGACTTAATTTATTGAGTTATTTAGACGGCATAATTTGCAGCTTGGGTGCAAAATTTCCATTCAAAAATCCGATAACTGAAGGTTCATAACCTGTAGGCTTCCTGTTTTATGTATCTTTTTGTTTTCTCAAGTAAGTTCACTGTTAAAAATTGCCTACACCCGAAAAATAATGCCCAAGAGCTTTTTATGTTTACAGTATTCTCAGACCAGTTCCAGGAAATTTGTATGAGTTTTTGACAGTGAATCTAAAAGTTAGACCATATGTTAGATAACGTTTAGTCCATAGGATGTGAGCTGTTTCTTAGCGTGTCCATTGTGCGACTTTAGTGTGGAGTAGTTTTATTCCGTTTTTTGGACACCAATGTGCCTGCAGTGATAAATTCACGGAGAAGAAGTGAAAAGTTCCAGGCAATAAATGACTGTATGGCATGCCATTCAGCGGTCCTGAGAGGATGCTGGTTAAGGAGTAATAAAGTATGCTATTTAAGACGACAAGTTTTGTACGTCACCACTTGATAATCAGTATCATTACAGATCCGCATTCCTATAATATATGGCAAAGGTTAGGGATACTTTTAGTGAAATTGGTGATAATCTTGCCGATGTAGGCACTATGGGAAAGTGGTATTGGAAGAACATGAGCCAAAGTTTAATTACGACCGTTCACCAACCTAATATCTGGTCAATTTTATCATTTCCTTTAAGCAGAGATACCCGTCAAATTATCCACCAGGCTGCAACAGTGTATCACACACCACACCACATCATCCAGTAAGTTATACCTCAGGGACACAAATACACATGCCAGTCTATGGACGCGACGAAAGGGGAGCATTCTACGAACATCGTGGATGGTAAGTTTATTTTCTGTTACTCCATGTTTATCATGCTTTGCAGAAAATTTGATTAAGGTAATCGTGTAGAATCTTCTTCTTCTCTCAGCATCTCTGTGCAGGCGCATAATTGAAAATGGTGTGAACAGTTACCAGTGGTGTAATATGGTTGCACAACAAAACTGTTTAAGATTCATAGTTCCCATTCTCATCTATCTCCACGAAGTAAGCGAACAAGAGAGAAGGTATACCAATTTTATTAAGATGCAACCTATTTGGACTTACAGCAGAATTTGTGCCTTTATGGCCGATCTATACGAAGATTTTCACATCTGATGTAACACGACTGTTACCACTTACAGCTACAAAAGTGACGCAGGCCTTTGTTACCCGTTTTGTTTCTGTTAGGATACGCGCTTTCTTCGATTTTTTTATTGCTGTAAATGAGCGGGTACCACAATTAAAGTGCAAACGTATCTTTCTTGTCGGTAGCTCTCATTTTTTTGTACTGGAGGATGATTGTTACTATTTCCTTATAGGGAAAGGGACCATTTTTGTGAATGTAGTCAGTATCTCGTACAGAATAACCTACTTGCATAAATTCGTAGTAAGTTCGTGGATACGAATCCTAGATTAAAGGCCGCCATGTGCCGCGGAGAATTATGGTTGATAGCATTGAGACCGAAGTCAGGTTTTAGTCGTGAATTATCGCTTTTATTTTGACTTAACTTATACGAACTTCACCACTTCACTAGTCGTCTTTTCAACTCGATCGTGTTTCAAGATTTTCCATATCACAAGCCATTAAATTTGTAGAAGCACTGACTTGTGCCTTTGTACAACAGACGAAAGAATCTCGTATTGTTATGTGTAGGCCTACGTTATGCCCGCTTAAAATGTCGGTTGATGAACATTGCTATAATTAAACTTGATCACTGGGATTTCTTGCTTCTATAACCCGTGGAAGCTTACCTTTCTATGTAGAGCGGTTTCTAAAAAGTTTGTGTCAATAGTAGTCAAACTACTTTGATAGGAATATTCTTGAACGCGGTTTCTTTATAAGCATAGGCCTGTTTTAGTTATGCTACTTGTAACATAGTTCTTACTTATGAGTTTCAACAAAATTTGGCCTTACGTTTTCTTATTGTCTCTCCAAAACGTAGTTACTAGTGCTATCGATAGCCTACACTTTATTTCCTTGCAGAGAGAATATTGTTTTAAATACAAATTTTGTTGCTAGAAGACATGTTTCTTAATTGGATATTATTTATAATGGCATGGCCTCACCTTTTGGTGGTAATGGAGTGGCGAGGCACCAGCGAAGTGCGGGAGTACGTTAATGTTGCCGTGGCAAATTGTTTACAGCCTGCCAGGGAAACTGTATCTAGACATAAAAGTCAGACAGATATAGGGGTATCAGTCCGAAATACAGTCAGTAGCTAGAGGTGATTATGGTAAGAACACTGCTAGTATTTTGCATTAAGTTGGAACCTAAAATGTTATTCGATTAGGTACATTTATCATGCTGCAGTCATGTTTCACTGCCATTCAGTAACTCAACAGGGAGCTGTCATTTTCTCTGGTGGAAAAGCTGTTCTGCATTACATGTTGTTTAGAATTTCGTATACATCACTGGGTAGATTACTGTTTACAGGTGAATGGAATTCGAATCCCTATCAAACACATGTAGCGATGAATGGTGATCGCAACATGTGTCGCAGGTTGCTGCATTTGCAACAGCTACTAACTGAATGCAGGTTTTGTTGCTCTGAAAATTAAAATTGTACTATTGTCCTTGACGACCATGTGTTTATCAGAATCATCAAAGGAAGAGAGATTCTTATAGTATCAACGCATTAAATGAAATATGTATACATGCTGCCAGCACATATTTTTGTTTCTTTGTGTTTTAGTCAAGAAAAGTGTTCTCGATGCATCCGGTCAGGTTCAAGTTAAATTTCACGCCCACGTCTTAGTTAAAGGGAGAAAATGGAATAGCTTTTTTTATATGTCGGTTAATGTTTTCGTTGGGAAATGTGCTTGTTCCAAAGGTTATCGTGATTTGATAAAATAATTACAAATAACACTGAATTGCTGGTAGCCTCAATAAAAAAGACAACTTGCTCGCTAAAATTTAATATTGCTGTTTCTTTGTAACTGCAACATGTATATGTGTTCCCTCATATATTTAGTGGGCCCTACTATTTAAACCAGGGGTATGCATGAAGGCGTACGTATTAAAGCAGCTCAGACATGCCAAGGAATCTCACCTCATAGCTTCTCCTGCTTAATTGTGTCTGAGCAAGTCGGGAAAGGGGAGCTTTTAGTAATCGAAAATGGTTGCGAGGTCATCAGTGCAAGATCCAGGCTCGATGGGATGCGTAAAGGGTAAGTTTACACCGCTACTATGGCCATTATTGTGATCCCCATCGTCGCTGTCCTCATTATCGTAATCAGCATTATCGTGTTCGTCGTTTCGTTGATTAACCTTGTAATCATTCACACATGATATCAACAGTACGTGTTTGATGTTTCTTCTCGTGTTTTGTTTTCGAATCGCCCTTTCTTCCATAGCACCAGGTTTATGGGTCTGCAAGATTTAATAGCATTCCAACTAAGCAGCCATGTTCGTTTTCTTCGTTTAAAATGACCAAGAGGCACGATTCTGTTGCTCCTGATGGCATTACTCAAATGATTAAAAATGTTAAGAGTGGTAGGTTGTCAGCAAAGAGGTGGTTGTGACATATCTTTTATTCTGTACTTAACACTTACCAGTTTTACGATTAATACATCGTTAAATACCCCAAATTTTAGTGGATATTTTGCATATTCTCTTGTTATAATAAGGGGTGCATGCTATACATTCAAAACACAATGAGTACGTGTTTTCCTTCATGTAAACAACGTAAAATCAATTAATCTCTTTCCTCAATGACCAATCTTTCCAGTGCCTGTGCTGGAATTGACAAACCCCACGACCGGGAAGTAAGAAAAGTCGAAACTTATATGAAAGTAGGATGAAATCTTGCGGGCTCATTTGTCACTGATAATATTGCTGCAGTTAGGGGAAAGGGCACCCATGAAAAAGGGGATCATTGCTGCATCGTATTGTTTCCACTATACGTGTGATTTAGTACGTTACAGTTAGTTCAGTTTCGTCTAGTCCATTTTTGTTTGTGTCGGTTGTATACGGCTGATATCTCGAATAAACACCATATGAAACTCACGACACCCACGTGCTTTACAGAACCAGTAAAGGACAAGAACTTTGCTAGTTCGCCCAGATTTTCTTCGTGACATCCATGTTTCCTGGTAAAAATGTCTATTGAGGCATGTGTCAATACTTGTTTAAAATTTCCCAATACTAAGCATTTTTTCCTTATGACAGAAAAGATGACACATTCCCTTCAGAATAATAAGGATGTGAAATTAATTTTTGTCAAGTTTAACTTTAATATGCAACCAGCGTAGTATCACGTCTTCAGTCAATAGACATTTTGGAGAATATAATGGGAAAATGACGATGAAAGCCTGTGGCACAATGAAAAGATATCAATTGGAGTTGCATTTCAAAGGGTCAATCAATATCATAGATTAGGAGAAAACAGCAAAGGTAGAGAATTTAACAACTCAGTGGTTTGTGTAAAAAAGTTCCGTGAACTAAATGCTTTCTGCACCTCTGCTTCAAACGAGTACTGTGCAGATCATTAAATTTCAAAGAATTCTTACAAATAATTTAGTTTCTCCTCGCAAACGTGGCACTAACATCGATTTTGACAATAGTTCATCAACAAGTTTACAAGGTTATGTTTACCCCTTTAAGTTACATCGACAGCTTTGAACCACCATTTGAACGTTAACATGACATGACGTGTAAAAGTTAATTTTGTGAAACTGACTTTGAAAAAAGATTTCATTTTAAGTGCTATCTTCACGTAGTCATACTAGGAATACATGTTTTCAAAGTAGCAGTATGTGCAATGAGCACGTGATGCTTAGGAGGGCACACACGTAGGTACCATATTGCCCCTACTTAATCGCTGCACGCAGGATAAAGATAATAGTTTCAACTGCGTAGTGAAAATATTTTACTAGTGCCCATGCTAATGTCTTTCTGTGTTAAATGTCATTCGAAACAGAAACTCGTACTTACAACAGTCCACACTTTGAAATGTAGTTCAAAACAAAAGATTTAAGATAATTTAATGAACATCATGAAATGATTATTTTTCCTCGTTGGCTTCCTCCAGTATCGTGTCGGTATGATGTCCACGCTTGCAGTAACGTCATGTTATGGTAGGGTCTGTGAAAGGTACCTGGTTTTTCTTACCCATTCGAGTTGAATCAAGTATGTACAAACAAGTTGGCAAAGGTAGTGTCAGTGTTGGGAATATGGACGTGAGGCAGACGTGAAAGAATGTCAGGCATAACCTATCAAACACCTTAAACGAATACAGATGATCATGTAGGTAATAATGGGAAAAAATCAGATATAGAGTAATCATACATCACACGAAGTATTGACAAGAGTTGTGAATCATGAAAAGTAGTATTCTTATTTATATTTTAACCATTTGCGTGTTAATATTTGCTGACATGCACAGTGCTACAGCAAGCGTGGCTGCCCTACGTTTAACGTGATTGGAACTCATACTTTTCCATAGGGAGGAAGCAGCTGGTTTTTTGTAGAAGAGAACCCTGGCCATAGTCGATGTAGCTTAGACAATAACTGAGAGCTGTAGATCGGGGTTTCCAGGGCTGCATTCATGCTTGAAGCTACTACAGGTAGGATGGATAAGTGTGCCGCTTGCCTTTGGCTTCACTGATTCATGCTTATGCTTGCTAGAAACCAGTCTGCAGACGAATTAGATAGTAACATCAGTAGATCGATTCATTATAGGAAAATTAAGGCCCCCCGTTTTATTCAGACTGATTCACGGCATACGATTTGTTAAGAGGTCGTGTACAGAAATAGTATTCCAATAATAACCGACTTGGGACCATTAAACGTGTCGTCACTTGTACACGAGAAAACTGCATATTTTGTGCTTTATCTAGAAACGGAAGCTTGATCATTTGCAAAGGAAATAAAATCCTTTTATGAAAGGTCATGAGTTGGTAGCATAGTGTGATCCCCATGAATTATTGTCGTGTTCAGCACTAAACCTTATCTCGGTACGTGTATCTGGAAGACAAACAACCCAACCAGTTAATTTTCCTACCAGTGTACGTTCTCGCAGTGATGAATGTTAAGCATGTTGGAAGAAACCTGGTACCATCCAAATTCTCTTGCGTCAACAATGACGTATTGAAGGTTTCACGATCCGCTTAACACATTAAGTGAGACCAACGCTACCTTTCGACTCGCCATGTCAAAAATGCTGCACTCGAAACATAAATGGAGAGGTATTGAATAAAGATTACATAGTCTTTTGAATACTGACTGACCGAATAAAGCACATTTGCTGATGGCATCATTCGGCTACGATTTGAATGTCAACTGTAACATGCAGTGGCTTTAATTACTGTTTTAGTACATTAGAAGTTAATCAGGTGTTACTAACATGTGCTTGTGCTCCTAGTGCTTATGTCTGTGTGTCACATATTGCCTGCGATGAAATAGTTAATCACTCCATGTATGGCTTGATTCAGATGTAGGATAACCAGTATCAGTAGTAGGTGAGGTATTGGAGTTACATTTCTTTTACAAAACCAAATTAGCATACTTAAGGGAAGCACAATTTCAGAGGTTTGGATCACATATTCACGGTTCTGTTGTTTTGTGAAAGACCATGGTCCATCTAGCCTTTTCACTTGCAGTTCTGATATTCGTGAGGCATCGGATTTCATTCGAAGACTGTGCTTTAGACTTTCTGGGTGCCAGTGCATTTGCCTGTTTTAGATAGCAATTTCATTGTCAGCTAATCGTTACTTAAAATGGCTAAGGCCATTTATTGGCGTAGTGTTAATGCTGGAGTACTGTGGGGTTCTCTTGTTTGCCTTATACTTTTGCTTCTCAGAATCAAATTACCTTTCCTGCTCTGTATTACGTTTTGCCTTGTGGTGGTAATTTTTGTTTTAATATGCTTGCAGCGATGCACCTTCTCCAGCATGGTTAGGGATAGAGCTGGAGGTGGTCCCGCTTTCTTCAATAGGGAGGATTTAAGGATAGCATTTTTTTGTCAAATGTTTCGAGGGTCAGTCATAAGTCAGGTTTAAGTGGAATAGCTGAAAATTAGGCCTTTTCGTAACCAGATAGTAAGCATGACATTTTTTGCTTTCTTGCTGTTTGCCATATGGTGATTCAGTGGCGGACACCCTCAAACAATTTTTCTTCAAAAAGAAATATAACAATTTTATGATCCATAGCCCCGAAGAATTTGTCTGAAGTCAGTAGTAAAGATATATCAGTGTACGTTAAAGTATTTAATTGCTATTCAATTATATAAGACAAAGATGAAGCGCTTGTTGTCAGGTCCAATTCCGGCCTCCCTTCCGCCGAATGATCTGCAAAGTGTGTTACTGTAGTGATTAGTCTTTGTTTAGTTTTAGTCTTTAACCAGAAACCAAGTGGTGTCTATCACGAATTAGGTCGAAAGCACCCTCCTCTCCTTAGTTTGCCTTGGATGTGTCTTTCAGTAGATACTATGGTGGTAACTTTTGAATTTGGAAGTGGTCTACGTAGTGGAGAACTTCATAGCGATGGAGTGGTTTGAAAAACTCGCCGTTAAAGTCTGTGGAGGTCGACTATTCAACCCTCGAGCTTAAGTGTTCATAGGGTTTGAAACTTATACAATGGTGTACTCCTCTAATTCCCGTTTCTTTGCTTTCCATTACCTTATGAATGTTATACTAGTTTGTGCCGCATCAAGCGCATCTCTCCATTAGGAGACCTAGAACACACGGAAAAACAACAATTAAGTCGATGACGACGCCAAAGCATACTGTGGACGTAGTTAATTGTAGCTGAGTGAACAATCAAATACATTCCGAAATGCGAAGGGTGATATTGCAAATACTATCGGGAATTTCGTGTCAATGGATTTCACTACTTTATGATTCCTTTAGAGAGTTACGTAATGGAGACAAATATCCACCCTTATCTCACTGCCTTGCTAATTGATAGCTGTTTGTTCAGGAAAAAATCTCAGAGGAACTCCTAAGTTGAAAGCTATTAAAGATGATCACTGAAAGTTTGTAACACACGAACCATTGCGATGACTTGCTATATGCAACAGTCTACCACGGAGCTCTGGGCGTCCCGCAAGATCTGTAACCCGCTACATGTAGCCTGGCTGCAAACTACCTTACGATCTCCGTATATTATATTAATTTTGATTCTGATCCACTATAGCTCGCTATGTACGAATCAACATCAAATAATGCAATAGCGGCCATTTTTAGACGATCACAGCCATTAGTTACCGTACTAGAGTTTAAAAGTAGTCGGATTGGTTGAGAGTGTTAGGATGCTTGCGTGGCTAAAAAAGAGTGCGTTTTTAAGTTCAGCCGGTAGTGAGAGGTTCCTCATTCAGTTCTTTAAACCTAGCTACAAATCTAGTTTGGTGTTAAATAACTGTGCTTGCCTCGTGTACCCCTCAATAGTGATTGATGGACATGATATAGTGCTGATCTTAAATAATTTGGTAGTGGGGTGTGATAAGTTGTGAAGTGTACGATTTTGGAATATTTTATGGCAGCGTTCTTTACTTTTGCTATCCTGCGTAGTGATTTAGACTATCTTAGGTCAGAAATGTAGTATTCATTTGAAATAATATTTTTACTTTCTGCATTGATTATGGAATCATTATCATGAGGAGGGGAAAAGTTGAGAATGGAAATTTCTTTAGCAAAATGTTTTGTATCGTTATTAGTACCTGATTTTGGATTGTTATGTCCTGTGCTATTTACACATATCCCATATGAAGTTATTCGGTGATTCTTTTCTTCATATTATACATGAGTCATCACCGTTGAATTCGGAGAGAAAAACAGGGTCAATTTTAGAATCGTTTCAGTCATCGAATGACTTCGATCATGAATTGTTTAAAATACTCGTAAGTATACTCTTCGTCACGGTATAACAACAGCCGTAGATATTGGTCTGGTCGATGCAGTGTCATTGTTCGATCGGGACTACTTTGAACAATCTACCACGAACTCCGTCCAATTCTTTAAATGTCAACGTCTATCAGACTCTCGAATGCTGTAATGTGTTTCAATTATTAGATATAGTCGGTTCTCATTGCCTTAGCTTTGATTGTAACAGTGGCCATCACGGGGCTCTTACTGTTGGCGAACGTCGGAAAATAGCGAAAGACAAAAGGCTAAAATGTTTATTCATATACTGTAAAGTGCGGCTGCTAATAATATTGGCTTGGGCAGGACAACAAGAATCAAGGCTGACCTTTGTAAAGAATAGAAGGCACCGATTTATCAATTTCGTTGTTAAACTAAGTATTTAACAAATAATGATTATGAGAAATATATGTGAAGGTGCCATTAAAACGGTGATTTTTAGGTTAGACACACAGCAATGGATTATTCTGATGGCCTCCGAACACAGCTGGTTGCTAGTCGGGCAGTACTTTGTCTGATTATTAAGAGTTTAATTAAAATGAGAAAACCAGTTTCATAATCATATGGGTCACATGTGTTAGAACCCAAAGATTACCTTATTGGACGGTGTAGGCTCATATTATAGACCCACCCTAGTTTTGTCTTTAAAATTGTATTTCAACTCGGTAAAGCAATGCTCTTACGTTCACAATTTGAGAAGAGGATCTCTAGCTGAAGGAGAGGAAATCAGTTCCCATGCAGTGTAAAGAATGCGAGAAAGCCATTCGGTAATACATTGACTTTACCACCGTTTTTATCTTTATAGCAGCGATTTTTATTTCCTTTGTCCATGTCAGACATAGACAGTTAGACATAGTGCGAAAGTGTTGCCCGTATTGTATCATTAAGGTACGTAGTGAAAAATAACGACAAGCATCAGTTGCTCTCTTTACTTACCAAATATGACGTGTTGATATGACTGACGTATTTCCAGCAATTTCCTTGGCAAGCTGGTGACGATTTGTGAGATCTTATACTACATAAAATTTTGGTTCTATCTTGAAAAGAAAGGATGATACATTCAGAGTGTTCCTCTAGTGTTATTCTAGACTGTTTGCCCAATGATGTTCTTTTCTAGAAAGGTAAAGAATTCATGAGATTTAGACGCTACACTTGACTCGCCTTTTATTGTTGATGTTTAATTGTGGGTTTTTTATATCGATCTGCCCACATTTGTGAAAAGGGATGTAGAATGTTCATTGCATATTATAAGGTTTATGATGGAATCTATTGTTGTTTAGTGTAGATCTGTATTGGAAGTTATTATTTGATGGTTCATGAGAAAACGATAGGATGAGCGAAGAAGAATAAATGGCGATGGTTCGTTATTTTGTTCCCACTGTAGACGACTTGATAATTTCTAGATTAGACTATCTAAGATACCTATCCCTAGCATCTTACTTCTCTTAAAATGTACTCGTTGATTTTCATTTGATTATGGAAGCAATCGCTTCTGTTTGAAATTAAGAAAAGGCCGTTATATCAAGGTCTTGTTTGTAAGAAAGAACTATTGAAGTTTGTGAGAAAGTGCTAAAAATTCGTAGAAGGTGAATAATTTTTCATAATTCCATTCTTGCGGTAGTTTCCAGTGCGTATAAACATCCTCGTTGCCAATTCGAAAGGATTTATTTAAGTACAAGCTGTCTCTTACAGTGCCTGCAATCTCAGTTAAACATAACAGCTAAACAGCCCGTAAAAACCTAGAAAAATCATCTTGATGGTTAAACACACAAGAAGGAAAGAGACTTTTGTTTCGGCTGTGACTTGGCTTCTGCCCATCTGCTTGGAACTTCACCGGGCTGTTGTATATACCTTTCCGAGATTGCTGTTTTCAAATTCGTCGCTTAGGGTTAATGGGGTATGGCCATTGTTTATAGAAATTAAAGTCGGTGATTGTTGCACCATGTTAAAGTAAGTAATGCAAATAGGGATCAATGCCAGGTAGTACCGCATCTGTTTTCAAGTGTGTGGTAAGTGCATAGTTGTTTGATTTCTCCGTCAGGAATTTCAAAGACAGATTCCAGGCATGGTAGTATTAAGGATAGACAATGCAGTCTAAGACTATAATTTATTACCAGATCTGAAAGGTTACAAAATATTTGGATGTGTGAAAATCAAATAGATGCTAAGCCCCTGAAAATATCAAGACGGAAGTTTTTGAAATTCCATACTACTGACATATTATCACTCAATACATCTTGAGTATTTTCTACGTTGTGAAACATGGACGGAAAATGGCTCAATGTTTTAAATAGGGTAAACAACTTCCGTTTCAATCAAATTTTTAGTTATTTAAGGTTTTAGTCTTGCCTCCCCAGTCGAGTTAGGGTCTCCTGAGAAAGAGGCTATATTTCAAATATTTACGTAGCAGACGATCAAGCTGTTTAGACCATGCCCTCAGTTTACTTTGCATAAAATTTTCTGAATAAAGTTTGTCTCCTGTTCGTAAGCATGTTTTCATATAGCCGCAATGACTAGATTTTGTCCTTTCTAACTTTTAAGCCCCTCGTTCACTTTGGCGTGTCGTATGTTGTTGCATTAGCCAAGAGGTAGCATGATTTAACCATGATTTTGGAAGGTATTTCAAGAAACGGCTCGACGATTACCCCCTCGTGAAGTTCAAGAGTAGAGGATTCACGGGTTGCAACACTGTCGCGTTAGTGTGATTTACAAATATTGCTAATATCTTGCAGGTTATGATAATGGACTGTTATATGTCATTTTTATAATGGTTCAGTAATGAAAATTGTTAACAAAAAGTATATGTAACTTTGACCAGACGACACAATAGAATATGATAGCATGAGATGTAAAGCTAAGATAACTAAGTTAATTATGGGTCTTGTGCCAAGATTTCATTATTACATCACAGCGTTTATGCTGCCATGCTTGAAACGATTTACAAATTAATGATGTTTTCGTGTGAAATGCAAAAGGGGGATTTGAGGCAATGTTTTAAAGGATCTACGTGTGTGCTTCCCCGTACTGACCCCATCTTCGCGGCCGAGGAAGGATGGGGACATCAAGATTGTACTATTTTCTTCAAATTGCTTTAATTTTTATGTATCTTAGTGTCCTCGTCGCTTTTGAATAGCTACCGTTGTTCACTGCCAGCCTCTGATGCTGTGTATTGCTACTCTGTCATTCGTATAACATTGTCAGGTGACCTTTTTTCACCACAACAGTCTTGCTGAGTAAAACAATGAGTCAACCCATTAGAAGAGCATCGGTCACTTGAAGAAACTTTGCCGTTTTTCTAAGTAATAAAGGACTTGATTTTTGTGTTAATGGCTATTTACGTTCTAGGGAATACTAGTACAGATTCTTTTTTCTAGCTATAGCTTTGTTACGTCAGTAAGGGTTTTGCCATTAGATATGTGAACTGTTTGGTGTCAAAATTAAATGGCCCAAGCAAGACCACCTGTATTCTGCAGAAAGACAAAAATCCGTTTCATTAGAACAGTGGAGGCAAATGTGCTATGTGGACCTGGACATCGGCCACAATTATGCTGTTAAACATGGTTTAGTGTCAGTGCTTGGCCAGGTGGTAGAGGTACTATGAGTTACTTGAGTCACCCGTAAGATTTCGTAAGAAGTTAAATAAGCATCTTACAGATTCAAACTTCCGCATTTAAATATGTATAATTTACGAAGGATGATATCTGTGATAGAAACTTTATGATGGTGGATAATCGTTGGACCACACAGTATCGAACCCGGGGCCGTTCAACACCTGCGTTCTGCCACTCACCAATAGACAGATAAATCTCGTCACTTTACAAGTGCAAAAGTGTAACCTAACACAGCTTTAAAAAGTGATTGGAAAAGAATTGGATGTATCTAAAATTGAAAAGTTTCTTTAAATCAAGTTGTATGATTCTGTCTTGAACAATAGAGACGAGGTTTTGAGAGTTACATTATTATTTGTACTCACAAAAGCAGATTCGCGAAAATGTCGACCATAAGCGCAATGAATTATGACGTATATTCGTAGTTGTCGTCCCGAACGTACTCCTCGTTGCATTCTTTTTGGTGCCGTGCCAACGGTCAGTGTGTTCATTCGTTGCATTTGGAGATGCTCTTCGAGAAACACCTCCCTACGTCACGGTTACTCCGTCACTATGCTTATAATGGTCCTTGAATACAACCACCGCTCTCGACATTGCCTTTGTTTGTCTTAAGGTCCCGAAATGGTTGAAAACTAGCTTCGGCTGATGCAACCAAGGGCATGTCATAACTTGGTCACATGCACAGGAAGTTGTAATCAATGGCAATCCGAATGTATTGTATTTTCATCATTTTTTTCAATCATAAGGACATAAGACATGGCCTTTTATTTATCCTTTAGATTAATTGAGATACTGTCAAGGGCCATCTTTATATTGTTTACCGATTGTTTGTGTTAAATTACCGAGTTTCGCATCGGTGGCTTAGAAGCATGACGCTCGAAGAAACATATAGATCTCTTTTCACCACGCTTTGTTGAGTCAGGGCTTGTCAAACAATCTGTAGATATATTGTTCGATTTCCACTTAATTGTATAACCGGAAAACACAGTCCAATGGTATCGTATGCTGACAATGGTCGAAGAATATGGTTATCTGACAGACGTGGTTACTCAGAGAATCTTTCTTACAACACTTTGCGATGTTGGTAATGATACCAAGTGAGCTACTGGACGATTTGTTGAGGAGAGATGAAGACAGCTAGAAAAGAACTGGACATGTTATACCCCAGAACCCCAGATATATTATTAGGTCAAATTCCTAATTGACAATTTATAGCAGAGAGCAGTGCCTGCAAATTGCTTGATGTTATTATTTCCTCCACACCTTCATTGGAGGGTCTGAACTAATACCAAGGAAAGCTTGATTGCGTTCCTCTGATGCCTTGCAAGGTACTTTGTACTGAATCCCAACGGGGATAATTTTTTACGATCTTAAAAGTTCGGAGATATTTAGTTCTGCAAAATCACTTATTGCTATTCATACTTATCTTGCAATACCCTCATCTTCTACCTAACAACTGTGGTTTTTAATTACGGAAAATACAAGCAACATGCTTGATTAGCATTTGGGTAAAGAGCTTCATGTAACGGGTATTGAGACTCATTATTATAGTCATAGAGTTTACTTTAATTGTAAGAGCTTATGGGTATCAGTAAATATTTTAAGGTTTTCTCCTCTATTTTATAATATAGGCACAATCCTCAGGTACCCATTATTGGTTCACCGCATGGATACCCTCCATACTACACTGGAGGGCCGATTCCATCCAAAACGGAACAGGGTCATATCATTTACGACTATCGACACGGACCGCACCATGGGATGGTACCTCCAAACTCAGGAGTAATCGCCTACCCAGGGTAAGTCTTACATTTCCTTTACTTTTCGTTTTAATGTTCCTCTTCGTCTCTCTCATCCTAATTGTACTCACTTTCTCACTCACTATTACTACTACTACTACTACTACTACTACTACTACTACTACTACTACTACTACTACTACTACTACTACTATTAC